>BEXV01000087.1:182588-201188 GCA_003118195.1 Hemicentrotus pulcherrimus | reverse complement strand
AAAAAGCATGAAGTTTACAAGGGGTATAAATGATTTAGTTTGTAACTCTTAACCGAATGTACCAGTAACGGTGTTTGTTTCTCATAACCTTTGTGCAGGTTGTGTGTATGAGAACCATCTGTATCCATCGGGCACCACATGGACGGTGGATGGGTGCACAGAGTGCTCCTGTGATCTGGGTGTCACCACCTGCACCGACTGCCCAACACCTAGTAAGTAGGATTAACCCATTCCCAACTGGAACCGAGTGGCCCCTATATAAAACCTATGGGAATGCAGGAATTCACTAGTCAGCGGGTTAATGGAGTTTGCTGTGTGATGATTGGATTGAGAGAAATTTAGTGATTTGAAAACAAATATTTTGGAACGAATTGTTATAAAAACCAAATATCTGAAAACGCTAGAGTAAGTGATTTCATGTACAAATAAGTAATTTATAATTGGTGATATCACATTTTCAAAACCTTACTGAATTTGTGAGTAATGGATCTGCCTGCCAATTAAGGTCACAAGTGAACTATGGTCACACCATCATATATACTTCAGGATTAAGAAGTACAGTGCCATATGACATTTTCAGTGTATGATAAGGAATATTATTCCCAGGACAGGATATAGTGTTGAAGCATTATAGATTACCCTGGGTGTTTGAATAAACATCCCTTTTTTGTGTAGATGTTGCTAGTTAACCTGTTGACTACTGAATTGTCTTATTCCCATAGGCTTGACACAGGGACCACCAGGTTCCCGTAAGCAAAGGGTTAAAACTCCAATTGTATTTAGTTGATACTTGTGGTGGAACTTTTTTTCCTTTTGTACCCTGGCATGTTTATCATACCTGCCAGTGAGGTCAACAAATTACAGTTTTCTTCTTTTCTTTTAGAATTCCAGCAGTGCACATATCAGGGCATCGAGTATGACCATGCTACCAACTGGACATCACCGTTTGACCCCTGTGACCACTGCAACTGTACCGATGGTCTAGTTAAATGCATGAGAGAAATGTGCGACATACAGTGTGACTACCCTGCACCTCATCAAACAGAATGCTGTCATGAATGCACAGGTATGTAACCAGACAATTTCCGTAATGTAACCAAATTTAAAGGTACTATGTCCCACTGGCAGGCCAAAAAAAATGAAAAAGTTAAATTCCAACTGCATTTGAAAGATAATACTAATTTAGAGCTTCTCTAAAAAAGGTGGGGCTTGAAAATGTCTTTAAGTAGGAAAATAACGACTATTAGTTGGCAAATCGACTTTAGGGCTACAGAGCTTAAAAGTAATAGTCTTAATTTTTAGACAATTGTACCGAATGGTCATACGTTTTATGCTGGGCAAAGATTCAATTAGTTTAATCTTGGCCATCACAAGAAGTAGGTTATTGATATAGGCAAATGCTCATGTACCCTTTACAACTCTTTTCATGTATGTTATTACCAAAGAAGAAAAAAAGCCAGTCAGTCACTCGTTAGTGTCTGACAGTGAAGTGTAGCAAGCAAACGGGTTTCCTTGCATAATTTGAATATGAGGACACTGCTAACGTTTAAATTTCAAAGATAGGACATACATGACAATTTCATAATTCCTGCAAAGTTCTACAGCATTTGAGGTTGGCTACAGAAGGGACATAGTACCTTTAATACATAAATCTTTGTTAATTAAGTGGCATGTTACAAATTATTTCGTTCACCCGTTACAAATAATCATATTTGAATAGTCAGAATGTCAGGAATATTGGAATATATTACTCTTTTGGTAATGTAGTTTTGACAAGGGTTTGAAGAAAAAAAGTCCATGAAATCCATCTAGGATTGTGATTAATTGATTTATAGCATCACTTTTAATTTCTATGTTAACAGATGAATCATAATCTTCATGAAACAATCCCCTTTCATATGAAATACAGTCATGTACATATCTGATATACTATATTACTTTTAATTTCTATGTTAACAGATGAATCATAATCTTCATGAAACAATCCGTTTTCATATGAAGTACAGTCATGTACATATCAGATGTATTAAATTATTCGTGAAAGCTATTTAAAAAAATGTTTCCTTTGGCCTTTTGTTTCAGATTGTCTCTATGAAGGCAACATTATCAGGAATCATCTGTATTTCTCTCCGATGAATCAGCAATGCACTACTTGTATTTGCCAGGTGAGCTTAAGATCAGGGACCCGTTTCACAAAGCCTTCTTTCAATGACAAATGACAAAAACCAGTGACAAATCTGCTACTAGCCAATCAGAAGCAAGGATCTCAGTAGCTTCTAACAATACTGCCATCTGTCACTGATGACAAGTTTTGCGAAACGGGCCCCATATCATCTGTTTGGAGCCAGAAGGGTGTACATAATTAGTTATTGCCCATCTTTTTTCAAACAACATGAAATTATCTTATTGTACATCTGACATGTAATATGTAGACCCATTTATTTCAGAATACCAATCAAAGTTTTCATTTTTATGAACATAGAAAAATTTAACATTTAATTTTTTCAAACACATCGCAAATATTAATTGTCGGCTGTAACATTTTTGTGATCATATCTGTTTTTAGGATGGCAATGTTCACATGTGTACATGCAATTATGTGAGCGATATGTTTATAGGATGATAATGTACATGCATGGTGCGCTCTCATGAATTATTCTTTTTCCAGGATGGGCATTAAAATGTAATAATATGTGTTGTTGTAAAATGCATTGCAGAAAGTTGTTCTTTTTGCAGGATGGTAATGTAAGATGCAGTAATATTCACAATTTTTTTTTCTTTACAGGATGCAAATGTAAGACACAGTAACATTCCCATTTTTTATTTTTTTACAGGATGCAAATTTAAGATGCAGTAACATTCACAATCCTTTTTTTTTTACAGGATGGTAATGTAAGATGCAGTAATGTAAGCTGTCCTGAGATTGACTGTTCCCGACCAATTCAGGGTGAATGCTGTCTGACTTGTGAAGGTGAGGAAGGGAGGGCTTTGGAAGTTATAAAGTTATGAGTCATGATGATCGTTATAATTACTGATGTCCCTGATGCTGCAGGTAGTTTTGCTAAATATAGTTGCGCAATATGATGTACCTGGAATGAGAAATACATAAATGTTGAAAGTCATAATTTTATCATTTAGAGAAAGATCCAATTCATAAGAATAGGAGGCTGGTAAATACATGTTCTACCTCTATGAGGCTTCATATTTCGTCATCACTGGCTAAGAAAATGACAGTTTATGAAGTTATCTGTACAAAGCAAATTGGATAGAAGCTCTCAAAATATGTCACAGTGTTGCCAATTTGTGTTCCTTTGATGACAACTTTAAAAATGTGTATCTTTCTTATGTTTAATCAGATATTAATCAAACTTTCACCATTTTTTCCCCCCAAATTTTCTGCTTTTATTAAACCAAATTAATATCATCATAGATTTTAACCTTTAAATGTCTTGAAGGATTTGATGAGCTGTGTATACGCACATGTAGATGTACTTTGATGTTGTTCTTAACCCAATATTATTTTGATCTGTATTTTTTTATAATTAAAATAGATAATTGTGAGTTCCAGGGTGCAGAATACCAAGATGGTGAAACATTTACAGCAGCGTCCTTGGACTGCAGCGTCTGTACATGTAAAGTAAGTTTTGTTGACTCCTTAACTGTCATGTTCATGTACACTGAGTTACGATACCTTTGAATTTTCATATAGCAGGGAAATTGTAATCTTGTTGTGACCACTGTATTGTTTGTTTATTAATTGGAGTATTATAGTTTCGTGTATAGTGTAGGTACTGGTCTTTTTAGGCACACCCCATTTCTAGGCGTTACTTTGGCAGTTTTTGAGGCATTTTACATCACACTTTCTTTCAACAAAAAAGCATTTGCATGTGGTAGTCTGTTTAGTACAAAACACAGAAATGTGTTGCGGAATGCCATCCCTTTGACTGCCCTTAAATTCTGCTGTAATGAGAGTTTCCAACTCACCAGCAATGCAAAGATATTCATCTGTTTATTTAATCTGAAACACAAAAAGGTTTTGTGTAATGTCACCCCTATATAAGTGTCCAGCATTGCTCTGCTCTCATTAGGCCCCCTCAACAAATGGAAAAGAAATATGATGTAAAGAAGTGAAGCAGCAATATTACCTTATAATTTTAGTTTTCTTTAGAGTAATGTTCATTTCACATGATTTTTGCTCTTGTCTATTTTCAAACACAGAAAGGTGTTGTGGAATGTCGTCCATTTGACTGCCCGCCTCTGAATTGCTCTCGTAATGAGAGGGTCCAGCTCCCGGGAGAGTGCTGTCCCAAGTGTATCAGTGCAGTTCCTGGCTGTGTGGATAAGTATGGCTTACTTCATCAGTATGAGACCACATGGAACGACCCGAGAGATACTTGCTTAACATGCACATGTTTGGTGAGTAGCACCTTGTTTCCATTTAAGAAGAAGTTTTTTTACAGGCTCAGTCTGAGGAAAATTTGGCAGGGGTAGATTTTTATCCCTAATTTCGGATCTGCATCAGCAATGGTTATGTAAGTCAAGTTAAGTCAGACGCTTTACTAACTTGACCAACTTGCTGTAAATTTCATTCACTGAAAAGCAAAATCTCATATGAGACCACTCGGAATGCATAGACATCATGAATAGGTACTACCTGAATTTCCCAAATACCCTTATTATTTATTTATTAGGGTATTATATAGATTATACCAAAATTATTAAATGGGGATGATCATTTACCTTCAAAATTCACATTCAGTTTTGTTGTATTGTGTGAAATCCATCTGAATGTATGTGTAATAATAATAGTAATAATAATATTGAATATTTAGGAGCGCTAAAAACAAAAAGTACCATAGCGCTTACAAATGCAATTACATTTAAAGAAGACAAGAAACTGCAGTACATATCATCTTTGATGATGCATGAGGAACAGCTACATAAACAATCATCAATTATAAACAATTTTGGGTTCAATCACTGACATAGCACTAATGTCTTTTTGCAAGGCATTAATCTACATTTGCCACTCCATACCCGAGAGAGAAATGGGGCCCGGGTAGGATGACGAAAGCCTTTGTAATAGTAATTGCCATAAGCCATCACTGTGATAGCTATGTAGTAGGAATACTGCCAAGGAAAGGGAGATGGTGCACACTGTACATGAATGAATTCGATGACAGGGATAAGGTATCTGTCAAGCACCTGGAGACAGTATTTTGTAGTAAGCGCTATGTAAATTCATATTTATTATGATTAATCATAATATTAAACTCATCTTTTCATGTTACAACAGAATACTGGTGAGGTTCAGTGTGCTAGTGAGCAGTGCGAGTTTAACTGTAACAACCCAGTCCATGTTAGAGGCCAGTGTTGTCCAGATTGCAATGGTAAGTTTATTTTATGTTGTAATTACATGTACGTGTATTTCACAGTATATTATTCACATTTTATGACCTTCCAAGTTAATTGATTAAACAAATAATAATAGGGCTTTTAGTTCCATGTCCTAGTGATGCGGTCCTACCTGTTTATGATAACGTTTTGAATTTCAACCACTATTCATTTTACCCTCTGGACGCATCCTTTAGTGCCTCTACACTTTGCTATTACAGCCCCTGGTACTTAAAAGATGGACTTTGTACTTCGTAGTCTAGTATAATAATAATAATAATAAAGTGATTTGTTTACAGCCCACTATAATACATTTTCTATGCGCTTTACAACAATCAATTATATAATATATTACATGACTAATCTAAAGAGGTAGTATAGAGGTGTCGTGGTCTAGTAAATACGTCACTAGACTGTGGATCACATGGTTGGCTGTTCGAGCCCACAGTTGCACTAATGTATTTTGTCAAGACATTAATTTATATTTGCCACTCTCCACCGAAGTGTAGTTAATAGGTACCTGGTAGGAAATTATTCCTTAAAATGCTTCCAGCAAGTTATGGAAGCTGGGCTGAAGCCAGGGTATAGTACTCTGTAGGCCCCTTGAGAATCTTGTGGGATGTACGGTATACATGGGCAATATTAATGTAGCTACCATTAGGTATTATTATTATTATTACTACTACTTCCATGTTGTGAATGTTTGCAGGTTGTTACTACAATGGTCTCGGTTTCTCCTACGGAGCTACGTTCAAGTCTGCCTTTGATAAATGTGATTCATGTATCTGTCTCGGTGGAGACGTCATCTGTGAGCCTACCAGCTGTAACGTCCAGTGCAGTGCCCCCTATCATCCACCAGGAGAATGCTGCCCTCTATGTGAAGGTATGGGATAATGTGATGGTGAAGAGTGATTGATATTTAATCATAGTGTTAGTTCTAAGTGCCATTTCGTTGCACATTTCCACTGCATAAAAAGCATCATTCCATAGTCAGCTTTGCTTTTTGAAATAAAACATTGACCAACAGCAGTAATTTAAGATGCTAAAAATAGCCATTCTAAACAATTTCTCTCATTGAATTATTACACTCTTTATGATTTTCAATTCATTAAATTAGATTGAAATAAACTGAAGCAGAAAAAAGTGTTTTATTCCCAAAGTGATTCTCAAAGTCTGTGACTATGAATACCACTTCAACAGGGATATCCCAATCATAGTTTTTATAGCTACATTTATGTTAGGAAGTGTTTTCAACTTGTGTAATATTCACGTAAGCAAAATGAATTTCCATTCATTATTCACATGTAATTAGAGCATTGAATTTAATTGAAATTGTTTATATCGTTTAAGTACATGCACATGTGTACTCATACAAATTTAAACATACATATGTAATCTTTAGGTCTCTTCTTCGAAAGATTAAAATCCTGACATGTACATGTATCTTTGTTAGATATGAAACTACTTTGCTGTGTGTTTTTCTTATTATTCCTATATACCATATTTGTTGTTTACAGATTGCTATTTCTTGGGTCAGATCATCCCTGATGGTGAATACTTTAATCCAGCCCTGGATTCATGCAAGACATGTCATTGTGATGTAAGTTCTTCTATTATATGGCTTATCAATCATAGTATAAATCCTTTCTTTTGCTGTTTTACAACTGTTATACTTCTGTTTGTCATTTTTCATGGTGTTTACAGAAAGATTGCTATGTGAAACTTTTAATTTGGATAAATCTTGCCATTACGGAAGGCGCACAAAACACCTTACTAAATTAACATCTACCTTAATTCAATGAGAATAAAAAAGGAAGAAGTACATGTATATGTTACAATATGATGCTTGTATAATACTAGAGTCACATTCTCCTCCTTTTTCAATTGGTTAGGACATCCAATTGTGACTTATATAACATTTTAAAGCTGAGAATCTGTTCTTATAGAATCGGACCTAACTGAAAAATCATATCTGGTGGTTTCGAGGTGCTGGATCATATTTTATTTGTTCATGCTCATTATAGAAAGGATCAGTACAGTGCACTGAGAGGGAGCAATGTCCGATGCTCAACTGTCCAGTGACTACTACTGTGGCTGGTGAATGCTGCCCATCTTGTGCCGGTTAGACTCATCATCATGTTGCCCTAAATAGGAAGTCCACTTTGTTAAAAGCAGGAAATTAGTGAAACAGATCATTGAAAGCTTAGCAACATAAAATTAAGAATAAGAAATATATGAATTGTTGAAGTTGCAATTGATCGAACGAATCGAACACCAATACTGTGATGTATAATATCTTTCAAGCTCCTCTTTCATTTGATCTGTAGTAAGAATTCATAACTATTTTTGCTGTACAAGTACCACAACTCACTCTCATTATTACTGTTACCAAACATGTTTATGCCTCTACCCACCAAACTTGGTTCTGGAGGCATTATGTTTTCTGGTTGTCAGTCCACTGTCTGTCCTGCTTTCTCGTTATTGCAGTATCTCGAGAACCGCTTCCGGTATGACCTTTAAACTTGGTGATAGTATGTATCACCATGGGAAGATGCTCTGATTAGTTTTGGTAGTAAATATGTCAAAGGGTTGATAATGAGTGACAGATGTTGTCCTTTACATGTATCTCTAGATGCTTTCTGCCGTAGTGATGATGGAAGCGAACACAGGAGTGGAGAATCTTGGATTTCATCTTCTGATCCATGTCAAGAATGCACCTGTTTGGTAAGAAGTCATCAATGGTAGATGATGATGATGGTGGTGGTGGTGGAGGTAATGATGATGGTGATGGTGATGGTGGTGTTGGTGGTGGTGGTGATTGGGGTGATGAAGATAGTTGGATGGTGATGCTAAGGGTGCTGGCGGCAGTGAGATGATGTAAATGGCAATGGTGGATATTGTGATATTGACGATAATGATGATGGTGCTGATGATGAGGAGGATGATGATGATTGTTATACTGATGATGATACTGGTGTTGATGGTGGGGATGGTGTTGTGATAGCTAAACAGGAGAAATGGGGATGGTAGAAGAGAAAATATAATGGTGGTGATTTTGATTACGGAACACTACTGGAGATTGGGTAGAGGTATTAATGATGATGATGGAAGGATTTGATGAATAATAAAGTTGCAAACTTCCAAGAAATGTTTTACACCACAAATTCCTCTTTTATTGTTAAGGACTAGTATCAGCTTTCCTCTTTTACCCCAAAATACATGTTTCTCTTTATGTCGTGGTTCCTGAACTACTGATATTTGGTGAATGCACACTAAGTACCACAATGATAATTGTGAAAATGGCATATCAGCATACCGTTACACGATTCTTAGGAGGGGAATTCATGTTTGCGCTCGTTGTTTATAAACGAATACTTCATGAATTTTCTCTCTACTCTGTAAACTTCTTATTTTGGGATACTCTAGCAATATTAATGATCCTGGGGGATGTTTTACAAAGGTCCTAAGTTGGACTTAACAATTATGGAAAGCCGTTAGCATCTGTGAAATTATTTTGTAAAAGTAATTTTAAAAGGCATCAAATGTTCATTCAAATCATTCCTATTTTCTATTATCAAGGAGATTTCATGTTCTTGATGTGGAACTAATAAAAAGTCTAAAATACTTGATTTTTCGCTTTTTGATATATTTTATTTGAAGGCTATTAAATGGCTCTCCATAACTTTTAAGTCCAACTTATAGTTAAATTTGACATAGAATCTTTGTGAAACACCCCCCTGTTCTAATTCTTTCCCCTCTGCTACAGGATACCATCATCAACTGTGTGCCCATACCATGCCTTGAAACCTCTAACTGCACCCATGGAGTCCAGATAGAGGGTGTGTGCTGTCCTGACTGCACCGTCTGTGAGTTCGAAGGCAATCTCTATAGGAATGGGTCTAGTTTTAGCCCCAATGATGACAACTGCAGAAGTTGTGATTGCTTGGTAAGTATTTGATTTATTTATTTATTAGTGACAAGGAAACTGGTATGGAAATTTTGAACGTCGTTTTACATTATGTGACTTGTGTAAAATGATACATATGCCAGATGTTGATTAAATTTTTTTTTTTTTTTTTTTATTTCTTAATTTGTATGTTTTATTAAATAAAAACTAATAGCACAATATTTACAGGTCATCAATAATGATTGGTACACAGATGTTAATTGTTTTGTTTTACGTGACTGCTAAGAGAGTATGTGTATGCTTGTAAGTAAGCAATCAGAAGACCATTGGTATCGTCCTCTCTTGGTAATTAGGATTAATGTTTGCCAAAGGACCCTAGTGCATCTGTTTCAAATCTGGGACATCTCGGTTATAAGACCGCTGCACTACCATTGAGCCATTGCGCCTACATTAGCTGACAGTATTTTGTAGAAAACATTATAATATAATATCTTAACATAATATTTTAAACAATATGATTAAGTTGGTTGCATACGTCATGTTTTCCCCACGTTTTATAAAGTCAATGCAGGATTGTTTTGGTTGACTTTCGTAATGCAGGATATTTTAAACTTCGATCCAGAAGGGCTATTAATCAAGGATTTGGATGGGATTCAAACTCTAAGGCTTGTATATGAGTGAATATGGGTTTAAATACCAGCTGTTAGTAAATACAGTACTGCTCTTCTGGTTTGCTTGTTTTCTCACATTCACTAGTAACTTTATTATTGTAATAGAGTCAAATGTAGAGTTTTGTGCCAGTTTATGAATCTGTTTCATTGCCCTTTTATTCTTCTCATCAGAATGGGAATGTGGTGTGCGAGGAAGACAGCTGCCCTCCCATCTACTGCAGTCAGACCCTTCAAGCGTTTGGGCAATGCTGCCCTCAGTGTGCCGTCTGTACTGCTCAGGATGGCACCATCTACAGCCATGGTCAGACATGGCAGGACGGTGAAGATCCATGTACGACATGCAGATGTATCGTAAGTTCAAGTTCACTCGTTTCATTTCCAGATAATGTGGAGGTGGGTTTAACATGTATAATAGTATCAGGACAATTACCACCTGCACATTCAGCTCCCGGAAAATTATTCCCCAGAAAATTACCAACAAGGACTATCAAACCCTGGACAATTACCCTCAAGGACAATTTCACCCACTACCCCTGAAACTTGCACCTCTGTCCAATGAAGGGGAAGTCCACACTACCTTGGCTCTAACTTGGTCATTAACATGCAATACATCATCTGAATGATTGATTGTACTGTAGAATACAAAAACAATTCAAACGTGAAAATTGATTGCAGAGAGAGAGAGAGATCTTTTCTAGTCATCTGTCATTTTCTTTGTTTTTCATTTTTCAAAACTGTTAAAGTAATGATACTAAAAGCTATACACGTATTTACAGTGGGTGGTATCGAAAGAAGAGTTTGCAATTAATGTAGAAATAAGTGTTGTGAATGTGTTTACAGTGTGCATTGCTTTTCGTATTGTAGAAAACACAATTCCATCCTATTTTTATGGTATTAGGTAGCCTCTTTCATAAGTAAAATTGGTTTAATAAATGGATATCTTAGTCACAGAATTCATTGTGTTTTATATTATGTCTTTGGTTAAATTTTACAGGACACATACTGTTTTAGAATGCAACGCTCCCATATTTCCCATTGGTGACTGTATAAAACTGCAGCTGAATGTATGTGTGTGTGTGTGTGTGTGCGTGTATTGGGTTTTTATAGACGTGTATCAATCAGATATGATTCTTTACGTCTGGGGACCGACCTTTAAAGACCGTCACCACTACTGGGTCAGAAGGGATTAGACCACACAGAGAGCCCTGTGACAGGTGGCTATCTCATTAACTCAGCTCTCATTTAACATAAGAAAAAGAGGATCATGGGGGACCAACAGGCACCGATTGGGGAAGTTTTCTATATAGAGGGAGCAAGTAGCTACAAGTATGGCAGTGTGCCTTTAAACGTCACCATCTGAAAGACGGAAATCAGTTTTGAACCTGCGTTCTCGGCTGAATCACTTTGTAACTTCCATTGGATTACAGGCCTATGTCACAACGCTCAGTTACAGAATTGGAGGATGGCCTTTTGAATGTATTTTGCAGTTATTTTGTCTTTTTGCCTTTTCAATGTATTTGGGGGGTTAAGTTATTTACCCCAAGCAATCTATTTCATATCTTGTTGAATATATGTTGCAGGACACCGAGATAGAATGCAACACACCTATCTGTCCCATCGGTGACTGTGTAGACCCACAGTTTGATTATGGAGAATGTTGCGCCTCGTGTCAAGGTTAGTTATGAATTGATATATGAAAGGGTTAATTAAGTTGGTAAGTTCTCAGTTCCAAGCAGATTTGATTTCATTTATGACCTCATTTAGATTTTTCTAAATATGAACCGAACTGACTACCAAATCATATTTTGAATACAGTAAAACATGTTTATTGTCTATCTTGCCAAATGCTATTCCCATTGTGGTAGAAATGAAAATATTAGAAGTTTATGAAACAAATTACATTTTCTTGTAATAGCTAGAATGAACATGTTACACCAACGGTCAGACATTTAGCTCCATCACCCACCGTACAACTGTATGTAGTGTGCCTGTCAAGATGACCTTCTTCATTTTCAAAATTTAATTCCTATTCTGATACAAATTTAAATTTCAAATGTAAATTTAATTTTGATGTTGATTCCATTATTAATGAAAGTCAGATCTTTAGTTAAACCACCCATAGCTGTCAGAAGTAATATCTGATTTTCCAGAATGTTATACTTATTTTGATTCAAATTAGATTTTTCATACTACATTTCTTGTGTTAGGTTGTTTGGACATGTATGACAAAATGAAATAAACCATTAGTCACATTTTCAGTCCTATGTATACCAACCATGACTAAATGGAATGTGTCTGCAAGATGATAATCTCAATTTTCCAAATGTTATGTCTATTCTGATATGAATTGAATTTCCAAATGTTGTTTTTGTAATGTTATTTTCAATTGTTTTATTTTTCATCAGAGGATGTACATATGCCAACACAAAATACATTATAAGATGGGTAGAAGAATCCCTGCACTCTGATGGGTAGATTAGCTTGTAGATTTTGTTACTGGATGCACGTGATATCAACACGATATATATGACCTAGTGAATTGATACCACCGATATCCCTTTTTTTGGGGGGGGGGGGAATAAAAAATATATTTTCATGTAAAGGAAAGTCACTATATATTTATTTTCTTTTAAATTTCATGAGAAGTTTCTGCTTTCTGGTAATTACCAGATACATGGCTATGGTAAAATCATGCATCCGTTAATTACCAGAAAGCATTATTTGCCATGCACCCAGTAAATCTGTACAAAAAACAGATTTGTGTATTTTTGACAATCTTGTTTTATAAAAACATACGACGCACAGGTTTAATTTGTGGATCGGTGGAATTGTATGCACACGTACCTTCAAATTTGATCTACCGTAAACCATTCAAAGGTACCTTGTGCACACAATTCCTACCAACACACTCAAACCTGTGCATCATTTGTATTTCAAAAGGTAGATGTTCAGTCTCGCTACCCATTGAATGTATGGAGTATGTTTTTCAGGATGACTAGCTCAGTCTTCCAAATGTTTTTTCCAACATCTATTGTGACACAAATTTGAATACTTTGATTTTTGTTATTCCACTATTTTTTTTTTTTTAGGATTCTAAGGTGATTAGTCACATTTCAGTCCTACATGTGCCAACCAGGATTGAATGAAGAGTGTCTGTTTAAATAAAAGTCTCAATTTTCCAAATTAAATACCCATTCTGGTACAAATTGAACTTCCAAATATTTGTTTTCTAAAATCTTGTTAGGATGTACATATGACAACACAAACTACACCAATGGTCAGACATTCAGTCCCGCTACCCATGACTGTATGGAGTGCGTCTGTCAGGACGACCGTCTCAATTGCCAGCCCATTACTTGCCCGCTACCCAACTGCCCATCAGAGTCTGTCGTCTTCAGGGATGGGGCGTGTTGCCCTGACTGTGTTGGTGAGTGAGATAGTCTATTTCAAAAACAATTTAATTTATTTAAGTACTAACTTTAAAAGTCTTGTGTTTCAATGGGATGTTGGTGATCTTGTACTTTGGACCATGGGTCCTACTTTGTGGTAGGGTCCATGGTTTAAAGATTCCTGTTCATACATTTACATATTTATGAGATCGTCTTGACTCTTATTTTTAGCTTTTCTGAAGACTTAAGTATATTTTACTATATAACGATTGAATCATGTTTACAACACAATTTCTGTAAATGTTCACATTCATTTCCTTTTGCATCCAGATCATGAGGTTTCAAGTATGACTTGTCAGATCGATGACGTGATCTTACAGAGTGGGTCATCGCATCAGCCCGATGAGTGCTCTACGTGCCTATGTATGGTAAGCATTGAAAATCAGTCTGAAACAATCATGGCTTTTCCAACCATTTTGTGCTTTACATAATCCTCCAACTTTAGATATCTGATTATATGTGTTTGTATTTTGAAGATTGTACAAAATATTTTTTTATCTTGATGTGGAAATAAATAAGTGAAAAGAAATGAATAAAACGAACTGCAAAGGAAAATCAACCTTCCACCTGAAATGCCTCAATACAAATATTTCATTCACCTGTTACACATAATTATATTTCAATAGTTTGAATGTGAAATGCATACATTACGCGTTGTTGGATATAATGTTTGTCCTACCTAGCAACAATTATCATTCCGACTATTGACATTCTGACTTTTGAACTATGATTATTTATAACAGATGAATTAAAGCAGGACTGCACTACTTGCGCCCTCTATATAGCAAACAATGCCTATAAAACGGTACCTGTTGGTCCCCCGTAATCCCTCCTGGCCAAATTTGTGCAGATAGGCTTTAAATGATTTGTATCAAGGCACTTTACAAAGATGTATGCATCAGGTTTGGTTACATTATGAAAATGGTCTATTGACATTTTTCGTGAAAATACTGCTGCTTTTAAGACATTGAAATATGGAATAACCTTTGCTTTTTTTAAAATTAAAGGCTGGTGAGTTATTATGCGAAGCTCAGGAGTGCATGGACATTGGCTGCCCACAGATCAGGCAGGTCCGACCACCAGGCTCCTGCTGCCCCGTCTGTAAGATCGATGCCTGTGTGTTTGATGGGAGGCTCGTCTTGGACAATGAGGTCTTCATTCCCATGGGAGATGTCTGCACTAACTGCACCTGCGCTGTAAGTACCCGGGAAGGACCAAGGTCATTCATTATCCTATACGTTAGCAAGCATTTTGAAGTTATTAATATTTTTAAACTTAAAGGTAAAGACTGGAAGTGGTAAAATTGCGAGTAAAGGGTTTTGGGTGCAAAATATCCATTCAATATTGTTTAAATATTGCCCTCAGGGGTTTAGATGGCAATACATCAATCTAAATTAGAAAAAAAAGCAGAAATATACGCCCAAATAAGGAGAAGAAGTGGAGGGAGGAAGTGTCATCATGGTGCGAGAGTCAGTAAGCCCCTCGTTAGAAGGAAATTGTTGACTTGAAATAAATGATGATGATGATGGTCATTAATATACAGGACAAAATACCTTGGCCTTGTCCACCTACATGTGCCATTCATACAGTGAACCATATTCAAATGTTGCACTCTTATTGAACACTGTTTTAGAGCGTACTTTAAAAATGGTTACCCTAAAACCATATGAGTTGATATTCGTTTAGCAGATTTTAGAGCCATTGTTAACCTGTTGACTTTTAAATCAACCCATTCCAATAGACTTACACAGGATCCACCTGGTTCCAGTAATCAGGGGGTTAATAACTAATGGATTTGTGTCTTTCTTGGTAACCATTTCCCCGCGTGGCGAAGTATAGATTTTTTTTTTTGCCAAAGGACAGTCGTGACATGTCCGAGATTTGAATCCTAGACGATGAAGTCGACTGACTTTCCCTCTAGACCTTGATTCTTCTAATAGATTCCTCTTCTCTCTCTTTCCCTTTCTCTCTTTCTCACTTTCACAGGATGGTTCTGTGAGGTGTCAATCCTTCTCTTGTCCAGAGCCGGATTGCCCAGCCGATGACCAGATTCAAGGAAAGGGTGAATGCTGTAAACACTGTGCTGGCGCTCTCCAACTAAGTATGTCCCCAAACTGTGATATGACCTTAAAAAGTTTTTAAATACTTCACTCACATAATTTTCCTGTCATGGTTTTTTCCTGTAGCATCTTTCTATTGTGTTTGCCAGTATGTTTACACACTTTTATGCTGAAGACATTTTTTAATAAATGAAATGTCATTACAAATTTCTTTGGGTTGATATATCTGTCAAAGATTGCTATGGAAACTTGGAAATTTCTCAATTTGTATCTTTCTTGATTATAAACAATTTCTCCTTTTGAACTGTCAAGATAACAATTTCTTCTTTTGTATCTGTCATGATAATAATTTCTTCTCATTTACCTTTGACCTTAGATAACCTGCCATGTACATTCCAGGGTGAGACCATTCCATCTGGGGGGAGTTTCATGGTAGGATGCCAGGAGTGCATCTGTGAGGGAGGAAACCCTCGCTGTGCAAGACGCGAGTGCCCGGTCTTAAACTGTCTTGGGGTGAGTCATAACATAGTGTAGACAATATAATATAATGACACAGGACCGCTTGGTAGAGTGGTACTCACTATTGCAATTACTAACCTGTATTCAGAGGACTGAAATAAATAAATAAATATATACATAAACCCTTTGAGTACTTTACTCATTATTGCAATGACTAACCTGTATACAGAAGACTGAAATAAAAATATAAATGAATACATAAACCCTTTGAGTACTGTACTCATTTTGCAATTACTACTCTGTATTCAGAGGACTGAAATGAATCAATAAATGAATACATAAACCCTTTTGAGTACTGTACTCACTATTGCAATTACTACTCTGTATACAGAGGACTGAAATGAATCAATAAATGAATACATAAACCCTTTGAGTACTGAATTTTTCACATTTCTCCAGGCTTTATTACATACAGCAACCACCCATGTTAAGGTAGACAATATGTCAATGGTTTAACATTTACTAAAAAAAAAAAATTGGAAAGTTTCTTGCCTAATATCATAGTGAAATTTGGTGAATCATAATTGTTGTTTTAGGAAGATTAAAGGTTGCAGAGAGTGCTACCAAAAATATTTTTTTTTGTGAGATAATGAAAAACTGAGTGTCAAATTTGAAAGAACATAATATTTAAATGACGAAATCATCTTTGTTTGATCGAAATCGGTCCAGAGACGGCTGAAATATAACGATTTCTAATTCTTGTGTACCACCACAAATATTAGATATTTCAAAAAATTTGAAAAACCGTTGAAAAAAATGAAACAACGCCTCTTACCTTGTATTTTAGCCGAAGCCTATGGCCTTTTTTGTTGGCATTTTCTGGTTGCGTACATTATGCACAACCAGCCAGCCCATGTATTGTTATTTTTTATTAAATAAATGATTAACGGTCATCATGTTTTTTTAAAAGTGGAGCTGAATTGGTATGAATGTATTGACTAAATTTCACACATTTTGGGGACTAGAATTACCTTCATGGCAAATTTAGGTTCTAAAAGGAAACTAGAAATGTCATAGATAAGAATAAGAGCAATAACCATGCACTTTGAAGGCATTTGCGGTCTGAAAACAAAACTCAACTACCCCTTTAAGTTATTAAAGATAATTTATTGTTTTGTGAAGCACACATACAGTTTGTAAAATTTCCTGTTTCCTGTGTTACCCCGACCATAAACTGTTTTAGCCAGAGTTCTGTGTCTAAACATCCAATCGATAAATTATACTAAGTCACATAAGAATGTATAATGGACCTTCTTTGCCATTCTATGTAGAGTGTCATGTTAAACCCTTTTATGGAATGTCTTGACTTTCATTTCTGTTCTGCAAAAGTCTAGAGGATTTCTTATTCTTTCTCAATATGTAAGTTTATGAAACTTACATATTGAGAAAGAACAGGACTTTTCTTTCAGTCATCATTAATTTCTTGTTTTGTCTTTTACAGGGAGAGGAAGTACAGATGGCAGCCGATGGATGTTGTGAAGAGTGTGTGCCAAGTGAGTCCTCATTTATTAGTCTTTATTAGTCATTTTATTAGCCTCACATGATCTCCTCATTACAATTGTGAGAAGAAGACAGCTGACAGTGGTTTGGGGCATGTAACTAGATGGAAGAATAGCTTGGCAAACACCATCGTGCATGGAAGACCTGATGGGAGAAGAAAGAGGGGCAGACCAACGAGGATATGGACTGATAACATGAAGTAGTGGACGAGCATGTCATTTGAGCAGCTAACTACAAGAGCTAAAGACAGGAAGTGATGAACAGCCTGTTTTTCAAGGTCCATTTCATTGTCACCTCAATGGCCTCCAAGCTTTGGGACATTGATAGATAGATTTATCAGATGATAAACACATACTTTGAACCTTTTGAAAAGTAAGAAAGCTTGGCAAAATGCAATCGCACAAAAAGGCACATCCCCAGTGCATTGACATTTCATGTCATATCTTGAAGAAGGTTAAGGTAATGATAATGCTCATGAACATAGTACATGTATTGATAATTACCAGCTCCATATCCTTACTAACAATGTGGCTCGACCTTTATGTAATAAAAGTTCATGATTTTAAAGAATGTGGCATTATTTTCTATTTGTGCCTCTATTTCTTTATCCTTGAAAGATTAACTTCAGTCATTTAAACAAGAAGCAAGGTTCTCTCGAATCTAAACAGAGGACATGCTTATGCTATAATCACATCAATTGGCTTTTGATTACTGAGCTTCATTGCAAAACTTCTTTCATTTTTGACTATTCTTTTTAGGCCTTTAAATAAAATTTTGATTGTGTTGATACTTGTGAATAATTTGTTCAGGCATTCATCTGATTGCAAGTCTTTATTATAAAGATGTTCAACCAATTGTGTTAATGAATTTTCTGGTTCATTTTTCTTTCCTTTTCCTTGAATTGGGTGTCACAGAGATGGGATCATGCATAGTTTTTGGAGATCCTCACTACCGAACTTTTGATAAGGTATTCCATGACTTCCAAGGAACCTGCACCTACACACTCAGTAAAGACTGCAGCACTAATCAGTTTGAGGTTTGTAAAGCTTCTCTTCCATAAATTTTGTTTAAATATCATAGATTTTGGAGAAAGATGCTAT
>BEXV01000087.1:152312-163422 GCA_003118195.1 Hemicentrotus pulcherrimus | reverse complement strand
TGTCCTTGGGGGGTAATTGTCCTCGGGGGGTGATTCTCCGGGGGGTAATTTTCCGGGGGGTAATCGTCCTACGGGGGTAGTTTTCCGGGGGTAATTGCTCGGGGGGTGATTGCCCAGGGGGTAATTGTCCTGATACGGAGGGGAAATGCGGACTTTATTAAAAACAGGGTGCATGTTGATAGGAAGCAAACGGATGCTTCGCGGACACAGTATATTAAACCTATAAATTCATCATAATCGTATTGACCAGGTCCACTATACAAAATACCTTGGTGTTACAGTAGACTCCGAATTAAAGTGGAATGCTCATATTGTAATTGTTTGCCATAAACATTAATAAGATGATTAGCTTTCTTGGAAGGCTAAGTTCTTTTTCGAATAATCCAGTCTGAAGATTTTGTACAAAGCATTTACTTTATCACACTTTGATTATGCTGATAACAAAACACAGTCGAATATGTTACAGAAATTGCAAAATCGAGCTGGAAGAATCATTTTGAAAATTAGTATTATTTATTTTTAAACAATTAGAATACTGCTTTAGAAATGGAAACAAGGTGAACGTACCTAGGCCGAATACAAGAAATTGCAAACGTACTTTTCTATATCGTGGTCGTAAATTTTACAATGACTTACCTCTTAATGTTCGAAAATTAGATAACTTTGGATTGTTTGAGAAATAATTAAAATGAATACCTAGAGAATATCAAATACGCTTTTCATTTCATGTTTTCATTCGCTTTTTTTGTAGAATAGTCCATGTAAAATATTTTAGTAGTGTCTTTCTTTATGTGTTGTGATGTTAGTATTTGATATCTTATGGTCGTAAAGAAACCAAACCATATACTGAACCAAACCATACACATTTACTAGTAGAGAATAAATCTACTCTGAGAGTTTGTTTCCTCGTGCAAGTATCTTGACGTGGTTTTAAACAAAAATTTTAAGCTGGATCCCTGATACCAACGAAATAAGAAGAAATATTTAATTTAAGTTACATATTGTAATGCAAATTCGTCCAATTATTACACGACGCCTAACAGGACTGTAGCGGCTGTTACATTTGCCCTACTTTTATTGTCTATTCATGTTCACAGTTATTTTCCATCACGCTTTTTATAATCATGCATTATTCGGACCACGTGTGTATTTTCGTTCAATCACGTATCGTGTTTCCGCACACTCCTTCACCCGCGTATTTTCAACGCGCACCAGGTTTTTCTTCACTCCCGCTTTCACCTTGGTCGAGTCAAGACGTCTACATGATTTCCTCTTCAGGCTTTATTCTTCTGTGCCTTTCGCTTATCCTACGGCACATCTACTCTTTCTCTGCCGTGTTCATCGGGCTGCAGTCTCCCAGTAGAACGTTATAGTCAGCACCGATATGGCACCTGACTCTCCGCTGGGAGCTGCCAGTTTCTACGTTCCGGTAGCTATTTTCTTACACGAGCTCGATTCACCGTAGTTCGTCAATATCATCAACGAGTTCGACTCACTGTAACTCTAATGAATTTCTCCATCAAAGTCCGGATTACTCATCGACGATCGAGCGACTCACTGCTCCGTCTTATTCACCACCGGCTTGATGTCTTCCTTCTTCTCTTCGCATCCGACATCTAACGACCCAATGTTCCGTCGACGAGTGCCAAATCTCTTCTATTCTCGCCTGAGAGTTTCTTCATCATCTTCAATCACGAGCGTCATTCAGCGTCGAGATTTCTTCACGGCTCTTCAGCCACGCACAACGAAGCTACATCTCCGCTTTCAAGCCTCCGCATCATTCATCGCGTGAGCCCCTTCCTTCGTTTCCAACTCTCATCGTCTTATTGGACTTTCCACGTCATTTCTCATTCATGACCATTCTATGTAACTAGTCTAGACTACGTGCAATATCCACAATTCTTATTTATGCATTCTCATTCCGGATCTTCGGTTTGTGCTTGGCTACACTTTGGAAGTGTACGGCCAGCCTCATCAGTACTCAATAAATATAACGAAAAGGGAATACTTTTGTTTCACGTATTTTATTGCCCGTGCAACCATGTTTCCTCGTAGCTAAATAAAAATAAGAGTTATGTTGTGTGACCAGTGAACACGCCTTTACAATATTAATTCACATTACCTCACACACTCATTACTTTACAGGACTATTAAACCCATCATATAATGCCATTTAGATTATTGTGAAAAGTATATTGAAATGTAGGGGTCACGAACTTACGAAATCCTAACATTTCTACAATAAAGTGCTTATTGGGGGTAGTCCTCGACAATTCATTTTTGATTTTTGACTACCCCTTCCACATTTGCTGATTATTGTCTTTTTAAAACATACATTGCTCCAACTGGAGTTGTTTTATATATGATTTACATGATCTATTATTGTATTGTATGTATGTATTTTATTTTATGTAGCTCCCTATGTTTTGCATTTGTGGAGAAATAAATTGAATTTGAACTTGAACTAAAATCGTTATAAGGAAAGACTCAGATTTTCTCAAGATCAGTTGTTTCTACTTTTGAATTAAGATACCACTTAGAAAGATTTAAAAGAAAAATAAATAATGATGCTCCATTTTAAAAAATAATATTACACCAAAATCCATTGTTCGTTTTTTTTTAAAGCACATCCCCATGTATAGAAGTAGTAGTAGCTGTCTGTCGCGAAGCGACAATGACTGCCTTCATTTTCACTTTACATCTGTTCTCCACACAGCTCGCTGGCCTGCAGCAGTTGTCCAAGTCTTGAGTTCAATTTGCCTCCGCTTAAGGTTCCGCTTGTTTAGTACCGGTCCTATTTCACTATAAAATAAATATGTGTAATTTGTCTTCTTGTAACTTAGTATCATGGGATGTGGAAAACAATAAACTGAAAACTGAAACTGAAACTTAAAACTGAGATACTCAATCCATAATTTCTCAGTACCTTAGGGTCTAACTAACTACGAAGCGCTATATCACAGGTGGAAGAAAAAACAATAAATAATATATATATATATATTGTAAAATAAAAGACAACATGTTTTCTACGTAGGCGATACANGAGAGCCACATTTCTTTTCAAATTATTTACTTTTATTTACTATTGTAAATTTGTTTGGGTAAGTATAGCAATTTTTAATTTTTTCCTTCTTTTTTAGGTTAATAATGCCTATTATTTTTTAAATATTGTTGTTATTGAAGGGATTATTTGTTCATATGTTTTTGTTTTGCTATTTTGTGTTACTAGCTTTTGTTTCTACTATAAATCGTTTATTTTTACTTAGTTCACGGTGAACAACAGCTTAGGCTGAAGTGAGTTACCGTGATTAATAAAATGAAATGAATTAAAAGATATAAAACGAAATAATGACAGTTTACTTACCTGTAGATGAACACGGCACAGTGTATCAACTCCGATGATGGATCGAAACTGGTAATGGATGTTGCTTCAAGTAGCTCCCAGACATCTAAAATATACCAAACGATGTGTTTTATATTTTGGCACACTTCAACGGAATTAGAAAGGTAAATTCAACTGAATATAAATCATCCGTCATGAAATGAGCAAGTAGCGTTGCTAGTTTATCCTAATATTAAACGTAAGGAGTGGGACACTAATATAAATGTCATGCGGTACAAATACACTAAAACATGAACTAAAAATAAGAAGAGGAAATACTTATTCATACATTTACCTAAAACCCCCAAAACAGGCAACAACCGATATTCATCACCATCATCAAAATCACCAAAGTTAGACAAACTATTGGAACAAACTAAAACATGGAGAATCGGGGGTGGGTGACACGCCTTGCCCCGAAGATGCGCCAGTGGTTATGCAGGTAGAACACATGACTTTAATAACAAGTCTAGCCTCACAAATTAATGCCATCTCTTTCACTGTTAATCAAGTATACCCCATCCCTCCTTAAAAAAAATACTACTTCTACTACTACTACTACTACTACTACTAGGGTGATCACACTGCATGTGTAAACAGTCTGCCCCGCGAACACACACACACACACCAGCAGTTGCTTAGTAGAAATAGCAATTTTTGCAAATGTATTAAACAAAGCTAAAAAATACACTCAGTTTTTCATTATCTCACCAAAAAATAAGATTTGTGTATATTGTTATATGCATGTGGGAAATATGTTAATTATTTAATTAGAATATTGTCTTTTCAGCCATGTGTGATATGTTCCGCTGATCGCCCATTGACTCGCACTGCTTTTCTGCGTGGTGAAAATGCACCTAAATGTATAAAACTCCCCTACAATAATGCAATATTCTCAATTTGTTATTTTCACTCAAGGAAGTATACTGTACTGGGGTCTCCAAAGTTTTTGCTACTCTGAAATTCAATCCCTGTGGAATGTTATGGCCTGTTGAAAGGATTCTTGGAAAATCGTCATAAATCCTCAAATCCGACATCTTTTAAATAGGCAAATATACTGTGATATAGCTGAAAGTCTACAAGTTCTTATCATATGATCGGTTTTTCTGAATAATTTGTGAAACACATGACGAAATAGCTGTGACGATTTCCATCGCAATATTTTATTGGCATTGCAAAAATATTTGGAATTTAAGGTTAATATTTGGTGTAAATATGATCTATGAATATATGATTTTAAAAATGCCCCCAAAATGAACAGTTTGACTTTCCTAATTTGCATAATGAGAGCGCGAATATATAGTTAGCTGAAATTACCTAATTTGCATGTTTGATGAATATTCATGATTTTTCTTTTTATTTCAAAAGCAATATATTTCCATACCTGTCTGATATACATGGGTTTCACTGATATATCATGTTCGGTTTTGATTTGATTACATATGCACATATTAATTAGGTGGACTTAGTTATTTTCACAACTTTTTTTTTTATATCTGCAGCTTCGCCAAAATGGCAAAAATGGCTTATTTTGTTGGCTTCTGTTTTCAAAACGGTAATAGATATATGAATTTTTTTTTTTGGATTTTTTTACCACAAAGATTATATTTCAGTGTCTGATAATTCATCACAACGCATCACAACGCATTGACCGATTTCAATTCTGTTTTTTGTTTTTATTTTGAAGCTTTCATAAAGCTTGATCATTTCCAACCATCAAATAACATGTGTTTGTTGTGATTATTTTTGGCGTGCTATACATATTACTACTACTAACACTACTTCTACTACTAGAAATAATATAAAAATACCAAAAACAAAAACAGCACCAGAGCAAAATTCTGGAATAGCATGGCAAGATCACAAGCGACGAATAATGCCATGGTAATACATTCAACAAATATTTACTTTACCGTTCAAATTGACGTTTATGTCCCTTCAACCTAAAATGCCTTCCTGGGACAAATTGGCAACAGTCTGGCCAATATTGCTGATCAACATTAGGTGGATTGGCCTACTTTAAAATGTCTTTCTACTAAAACCAAACTTGCAAACAACGGAACTACGTTACAACTATAAGGCCGTATCCAATAACCAGCCTCCTATCTATAACATCAGTGACTATTCAACTTTCTATTCGTATAGACAATCTGGTAATGGAGGTGGATTTTCGATGTATATATCCAATTTGGAATTATATAAATTAAGACGAAATGTAACCTTGAAATATAATTATATTGATTCGAAAGGTGTAGAAATAAGCTTGCATAACATAAATATTATGAAACTATGTACGATTTATCGGCCTCCTAATAAAAATTGGACACATTTTAGAATAACTGATAAGAGCTAATAAGGATGATCAAATCAACAATACTGTTTGTGAAGCAGGGATGTAAGGATATACTGCTTACCCATCTCAAATGCCAGGGCGTTCCTGAAGTTCTGATTGGGATTGTATACATGGTACATGTACATGTTTTGGATAAATCTTTATATCTAGTAGTTCCCTACTCACCTGCTTTCTGCTGGAAAATCAGAAATTCTGCCTCATCTTTCAAATCATCTTCGCTTAGGGTCTTCAAAAGAGTGTTTCTTGTTGACTCTTCAGCGCAAATGATGAGTTCAACATGGATTTTGTCTTTGCCGTTTTTCACATCGATTCCTTTACATTTCAACTTCTTAGCTTTAATCGTCACAGTTTCTTTGTCGCTCTTATCTTCACTAAGTTTTGTGGTCACCTTGGAGGATTTTGCCTGCACTTTACGAACTTTAGGTGGGGTTGGCAAAAGTCTCACAAAGGACTCTATTGTGCTGGCCACATGGTCATCATTCATAGGATCTCCAGCTCCACAGAACAGGACATGGGCGGAACACTTACTTACAGTCGGTTGTTTCTCCTTGAATTGTTTCTCGAGGTCTTTGGTTCTCTCCGCACCAGTGACAATGACTGCAACATGATCACTACCTGTAGAGATCAAAGGAAACAATTTTCAACTTGTACACATTGCAAGATTTCAACCAAAATAATTATATTACTGATTATACTGTGCCTAACTTGTTTGAAAAAAACGTCCCGTTATCCACAAAATTTTGGGTTTAATGTTGTGAAATAAATCCTTCTTTATCAATGTATAGTTTCGTCCTATTTATCATACACTGTCTGAAAAGAAGTTTACATCAAATGTATTGGAAACAGAAATTGCGTCCTTTTTAGACAAAAATGTAAGACAAATCTCACCTTGCGATATAAGTCTAGCTAGTAGACACATCTAGCCGCATTCTACCGGCGAGTCCAAGACCTGGGAGCTGAGACCGTAACTGGTGAAACGTGTCTAATGGTTAATAAGTGTTTTTTTTTCTTCTCAGAAATATGTATATAATGTTTTGGCAATCACATTTTAGTAACAAAAAGAATCTATTTATACTCATCAAATCGTCGAGAATATTATGAGACTTACAATTTGTATCCAGCCCTATGCCCCTCCCCTCCCCCAATGAATTAACAAATTCATAGAGCTGATTGAATTGACAAATTGAGTAAGATTGTCTATTTGTCAAATTCATCTATTGTAAGTGTTAATAATCATATTCCTAATCATGCTCACGACAATAATTATAGCTATTTTTCAAAAAAACTTCACATCAAATTGTCATAACATGCCAGCATTTGAATTATTGAATCGTTATGTCTGTAATGAAAATGTGATTTTTTATATATTCTTAATCATCCTAACAGCACTTTTTCGCCGGACACAGCCATCAGAATATTTACTAATGCATGTATATTCAAAATACAAGTCTAAATTATGAGATCCGGCATGCGGAAATGAAGTGGTACGTCCAGATTCATCGATAAGCGCTATTATATATATATATATATATATATATATATTCAGTGCGTCCCAGAACAAGTGAAACCGAGAATCATCGATGTTTTATCATAACTTTAATATAATTATAATTAATAAATGACACATATTTATAAGGCTTAGATCCTCCACTTTATTAAATATAACTCATATGATGCATATTTCACGTATGAGTATTTAAAAACAATTTGAAGAGAGGAAACCAAAAAGTCATTTGGCGGGCAGTATCTGAATTTCAAAGAGAAGATCACATTCCTAGAAAGTTCAATTTCTGCCCTTTCATATGACACCTCAAACAGGAATAATGAGCCAGGACTAACAAAGTTCTGTTTGTTAAAACTAATGCTTGCATTTCCATAATTTGATTAAACGAGTTTAGTTTCCCTGGCTGCCTACCGTAGCAACAGAGTTGACAAAAGACAAAAAAACTCCGTTTTGTTGACGATCAACCATGCACGGAGAAGACGAATGGCTTTTAAAAATATGTCAACACTTGAAAGTCTGGACTGGTATATAGAGCCAATTTATTGCATTGTGACATTTTACATTCACCTAAAATGTAGTCAAATTGTAATGAATCATTCTCCCAGCCATATCAGATATGGCTGGAAGAATAAAGGAATCGATCAGACCATTTCCCCCACTTTTTATCATCAATTGGTCTGTTTTCACTCAAGCTTTCATATTATCTTTATTTGTACATTTAGCATTGAAGTCACTACCTTAGCACAATTTCCTCTCATCTGAACAACGTTACCTAGTGCCTTTAGTTTTAATTTTAAAGGGACGGGGTAACATTGTTGAAGGTTGATGACAAAAATTGCTTAATTTTCGTATAAAATGTTACTTACTATATTCCTTCTACTGTACTAACCCTCTGACAGGTAAAAAAATCCTTAAAAAATTCTCAAACCACGAAGATATCTATGGTTTTCTTTGAAGGCGTCGATGTGAGGCACCCTCTAAAAGTGATTAACAGTAAATTTTTCCAACCATTTTTTAATTTTCCCAACTGTCTTTCCATGAAAAAAAGATAAAAAGAGGCTATAAAAAATCTGTCAACACTTAAATGTCTGGAATGGAATGCAAAGCCATTTTATTGCTTTTTGATATTTCCATTCACCTAAAATGTAACAAAATCGTTCTATAGATCTAGATCTAGACCTAGATGGGAGAATTAAGGAATCGATCAGATCAGTTTTTCCCAGTTTGTACCATGAATAATGGTCCGTTTTCACTCAAATTGTCAGATTATTGTTAATTGTACATCTACCATTGAAGTCACTAACTTAGAACCACTATCTCTCATCTGAACAATGTTACCCAGTCCCTTTAACCGCGATGTCAGAACAATGTCACGCGGCCCCATGCGCCGTAATTTAGTCTCCATGATTCAGCTGCGGACCAAACTAAACACATTTGGGGGGGGGGGGGGAAANNNGGGGGGGGGGGGCAATGTGGCAAGGAAAATCGGCTGTTTTATAATAGGCAGAAGGCGGCAGCCAAATCTGGTATCAACTTAAAGCTTAGACCTCAGACAAGCGTAAATCTCTGGAAATCTAAACATTTCCGCTGGATTTATTAAAAACATGGATAATTAGTCTATTTTCCAGGCCATTACCCTACAATAAACCATGAATATTATGTTTCCATCCAATTTTTGTTACCTATTCATGCAGTAAAATGAACTATTAGGAATATGTAAGAGCAATTTAATATCAATAACTTAAGAACTTCATGTAAAGATTTATAAAATCAATCACTTCTGCACTAAAACTGTGAATATGTAAGCTTTTGCTGTTAAGAGCAGTAAATGTAGATCCTTATTGTGCTTACCGGAATCAAATATTTTACTGAGGTATTCTTAAATGTACTATCTTTCAACTGGGCAATAAAACAATAAATAGAAAAAACATCACAATAAATGACTTGTGGCGCACTTTGGTTCTTCCCTTGCCTTAAGTGCTGCGTGAGCACAATAGTTTGATATTGTGTGTGATTTTGTGAAGTTTAAATTGCGAGAGAGAGGAGTGAGCCAGCAAAAATGTTAGCTTCGGCAGGTCCCGTTGCGACTGATTCGATCTTATTATTTAGGTGAGATCACCATTCTTGATAGGGTTGTAAGCCTAATCTCTTAATTAAAGAATAACAAAGACCTTTAATTATTATGCTTTATGATAACTGTACTATGAATGCAACGGAGCTTAAAGGTACTATGTCCCATTTGGAGATCCAAAAAAAAAATGAATAGGTTCAAGACCAACCGCATATGAAAGATTCATTGGTTTCTGCATCTTTTTTTTTTTACTTCATCATACATTTTCATAAACATAATATGATACAATATTTTTAAGTGTATAATAAACGAAATTAAACAAATATATTGAATACATATTTAACATACATTAGATGCAGGAGGGCTACATACATAAGCAAAATAGCTTAACGTGCCCGCAGCCCTCAACTTATATACAACAATAAAAATATAAATAAAAAAGAGTGTGACTTGCAGAGAAGAGGAAAAAAAAGGAAAGGGGAGAGAAGGAGCGTTGGTAATAATACAATAAATCTCACACATTTGATGATTGAATGCAGGTTCATTCATGATGGATAAACGATGTCATGGACCATTATACATCATTGTTAAATATACAGTCAATGTACACACGAACATGAATACAGTAAAATTACACACGACAGGATCATTACTTAGACAATAACATAGTTTTAACTGCATTCTTAAAAGAATACAATGTCCTGAGAGTTCCAGATGTTTGGGCCGGCGTGTCTAATGGATTTGAAAGCCAATGTGATTTTTGGATTGCTTAAATGGAATTTTTCAGTTTGCCTTGTAGGGAAAGAGTGGATGGTTTTATTCAAATTAAACAATGGGGGAAAGTATGAATGTAGTAAACCATTTTGTAAGCGAAACATGAAAATTGCTTTTCGAATTTGCCCATATAATGTTACAATATGAAATATAAGGCAGTATTAATGAACAAAATTAACAAGATATTTGAAGGGACACAATGTTTCAATTAATAAGAATACCAATATTACGTGAAATAGTATTAGAAATATATTGCACATGATTATTCCATCTCAGATTTTCATTGATCAAAACAGCAAGGAATTTTGTGCTATCCTTTTTTTCAAATAATTCACAATCCAAAGTAATTTGAATGTCAGGAATATCGTTATTTTTTCTGCTCTGAAAGTATACAGTTTGTTTTCTTCAAAATTAAGAGACAGTTTTTAATTCTAAACCATTTTGAAAATTTGGGTAATTCAGCGTTAATATTTCTTAAAAGGATCTGAAAATTTGAATTGGAACAAAATGCATTGGTATCATCAGCGAATAAAATATACTACAGTGCATTTGATGAATTATAAATATCATTTACATATATCAAAAATAACAAAGGGCCGAGGATTGACCCATGTGGCACTCCACAAGTTATCGATAATAATTCTAATTCATTTTTTAAACCATTCTATTGCAACACCCCTCAATCCATAGTATTCCAATTTACGTATAAGTATTGTATGGTCAAGAGTGTCAAATGCCTTGGTTGCAATCACCTAAGTAATAGTTTGATTTTAATACCCTTGTACCTAATGGTATAACGTTTCGTGCTGCACAAAGATTCAATCAGTTTAATTTTGACCATTACAAGCTTGGGGGCTCATGATGTAGACAAATGCTCATGTACCTGTTACAGCTCATTTTATATGCGTTATTACCAAAGAAACAAAGACGTCACTCAGTCACTCAATAGTCACACAAGCAAAATGTATTATATTCCCTTTGTCAGGCGTGTAAGAAGGGTAGGGGGAGGGGGAGTGGATGGGGGGA
>BEXV01000087.1:125289-136279 GCA_003118195.1 Hemicentrotus pulcherrimus | reverse complement strand
AAAAAAAAAAAAAAAATCGTTTTTCTAAAGTAGCCAGTGCTGATTCGAGTCACTCATTTATTTTTCTACAGTACATTTCCATCTTTGTGTTTATTATTTTGACAAATATAAAGGAGTAAAAAGAATATACATGAAATCACAAATTTCAAAAACAGAAACACAAAAAACATTAATTATTTGATCCAAAGTCCGATGACGTGTCCAGTAGACCACAACACCTCTAAAATTAACAATTAGTATTTATACAGTGTATCAGTACGCCAATTTTGCGAGGGGCATCAAAGGAGCGAATCTGATAAAGAATCATAATCAGAACCTTAACAAGAGAAAATCAGAAATTGATTATATCTTAAGAAATGACAAAGGGAGTAGTGTCCGTGACTAAGTCATTGACAGATTTACCATTCTGAGATTATGTTTCTCCTGTCAGATAAATGAACTTCTTAATAAGGTTGGATTGTCCTTTAAACAATAGTCGGTCGTGCCAATGTTTTATAAGATATTCTAGCCTCCCGGAAATGAGAGTTCACAAAATTGTTATTTTAGAACTGAATTTCGGGATATTGCTCAGTATCGCAACTTCCTCTATCAAAAACACGCATTATCTCATTTTCACAGGTGTTTTTGTCAATATCATGCAAAAATTTAATGGAAGATTTTCTTGCTCTAATCTACATATCTTTGAAATCATTTGGATTTTGCAAAATCTTAAGAAATTTAGTGTAAACATGTATGCATTGCGCAACACACTTGCGTCATAACTGATACAGAACAGAAAGCACTTTACACAAATCATTTGATATTCATATATTTGTCCGCTGTCTCTATGCCCTGATTGACATCAGTTACATTGCTGTCATTTTATGTGTGATTATCGTTGTATAAATTTGTTATACACCCGAACATCACCATCATTTGAAATCGAAAGTATACTATCCTTTTCATTTCTCAAGTGTAGGAAAGTTTCTAAAAATTAAGAACATTATTCTGAGTCGACTCATTGTACATAACATGCACTGTGGAAAGGGGTATTTATCCATGTTGAAGGATATGCCAGTTAATGCATGGGCCGAAAAAGACAAGGGCCCTGTAAATCAAGGGGCAGGAAACATATAATTTTGAAAAATACTTCAATTTATTCCTTGAGGAGAGGTTTTCTTTAACACGGGGAAAAATATATTTTCAGATATTTCAGTAAGCTGCCTAAAGGACAGTCATGCATGGTGTTATCGTTCATATCTCAGTTATATGGTAGGCGTTACCGTAAACTCATAAATGAGAAGTTGCACTCAAGAAAATTGTTTATCAAAATGTCAAATTGGAGGGTTATTCTTAAAAAACTAAAGTAAAAGAAAAAATACAGAATTCCATGTTATTATTATAGAGATATCGACTGCTTTGAGAGGCATGGCTGTTTAATAGCCACAAGGAAACACACATCTTCGCGCCGCCCACCCAGGCGCGCCTCGGCGTAATGGCAAGATGTGCAAGTCAATCTTCATCCAGAAGAAAGCCTTCTACATGATTTAAAAGTACACAAAATACATTTAATGTATTTTCTCACTACACGATACTCTTATCTATTTAAAAACCCTGCCCATCTAAAATAGAGATACTATTTTTTCACACTCGTTTTTCCTATAGTTATGATAACATACAAAAAGCTCAGTGTACATTAAAGTACCATTCTGAAAAATGATTCATACAGTGCATCGGAACGCAACTTTGCGAGGGGCATGTCAGGAGCGATTCGAATACATTCTTATGATTAGAATCATGTAACGAGAAAAAGAGAAAGTAAAAAGAAGACATTTTAACATTTGTACAGATGTAGTGATTACAATTAAATTATGAAACATTCCCAATGTACCTTCTCTTTATAGTATTATAGTACAAGTAATCGTGCACCGAAATGTTACCAGAACTGATTTTCATGATATTGCTCAATGCCCTTGGGCACATAATCACTTTTTTTTTTTCGCAATTTCCTTCCTCAAAAACATTCCTTTACTCCACTGTTACATATTAAACAGGTCGGTCTGTTTTTTTTAAATATCATTCAACATAAGCTTGCTCTACTCTACACATCTTTGAAATCAATTGGATTTCGCAAAATCCTAAGACATTCAATGCAAACAAATATGCATTGTGCCACACACTTGACTAACAACCGATAAAGAAACACAATTGCTCAAATACTGATTGATATCAGTTCCGTTTCTATCATTTTTGTTTGATTACCTGTGCATAAACATACTGTATAACCAAACACCATCATCGTCATTATCATCATAATTATAAATCGAAGGTAAATTATCTTTTTCAATTCTCAAGTTTACAGAACATTAATAGTCGGACATTATTCTGAGTCGACCCATTGTACACAACCTGTACTGTGGGAAGGGGTGTATAAACATTTGAAGGACATTAAATGGATGGGCCAAAAACGACATGGGCCCTGTCTCATAAAACTTGTCATCAATAAAACTCACAGAGATCTTAGCGAATTGTTTTCAAAGCCATCAAATATGAGGATTTTACTAGCTTATAACAATGATTATTTTGTATTGCTAGTGACAACATGATTTTAATAAAAACAAATGCCGGATATAGATGTATAGAAGAAGAAATGAGCAGGGGACGATTTGGTGCTCTTGGTTAAAGGCATCGTTTAAATCTGAGTTGCATGACCCTACTTATTATCGGTGTCTGTGATATGGTGTAATATTGAAGCCCTAAACAAATTGCGCTTCAAAATGATCATGAAGTGCCTCAAAAAAAGTAAACAATCTTGTAGTGACCAGTTTTTCATTTCCCCTAGTGAAACGGTAGTGTTATAACAACCGTTAGGAAAACGGCTTTTGAAATTTCGATTTCCAATCATAAATATCTTGATTATCAGACTGGCAATTTGCTTGTAAAAGTCATGCGAATCCTGACTGACCTACAGGTTTATAATTATGATTGCACTATGAGCTAAATCCAGGATTTTGTTTCAGAATCTAAAGGCAATGTTACCGAGCCACTTTCATAAAAGGCCCTACTTTGTGACGTAGAGCGAAAGGATGTGAGACTGCCCTTAATTACCGGGCTATGTTTAATAAAAGCCTCGTTCACACATGCCATTACGAACTGCTACGAACGCCGTATGAACGATTTTCAGACAATGGAAATTCGGGAAGACAATGGAAAAACAGAATGATTCCTATGAAATTATCGTTCGTAAGAACCTTTGTGACCGTAGCATATGTTTAGAAAAAGTATCAACTTTAGATAGTTGATATTAGCTTATGAAATTGCTGCATGGCTATGTGCATGGAAATTAAGTTTATGAAATCGATGTGGATGTTTTTGAATATTGAATGAAGCCCTGCGTATTGTTTTGTTAACAATGAAATAAATTCTAGTTTATCATATTTGGTCATCTTTTGTTCTTTAGTATTCCTCTGGGCCAACATTTTGGAACGCCTTACCATCTATTCTACAAAAGTCGCTTTCCTTGCAGACTTTTTCCCCTAATGCAAAAATGTATTTAATTGCTCGATATTGATACCATCTCTTGTATTTACGTGTGAAATGACCTCTTGTGGAATTCAATGACATGTTTTGTATGACCGATTATTTATTTATTATGATCACTTATGTACACACCTCAGCTGTTGGTAGTACCATCTGTATATTCCCAGGACAATGCTGTCAGATGAAGCTGTTGTCTGTTTGACGAGTTTGCTTGTTTTTAATGATATGTACCCGCTGTCTATTATGAAATTGTAGTACTTCGTTATTTTTCTCTCTATAAGTGAACATGCCTTCCAATACTTAATTCTCTCCTCATTTCTTTTCTTTTCTCTCTCTTTCATTCCTTTTTTTTCTTTCTTCTTTCCTATCAACGTTATATAAAATGTAATTTTCATAACAATATCTATAATGTTCTCTCGGTATTTAAACCGTGTTAACGTATTATGGGCGTTCCCAACTCAAGCTTTGCTTTCCGGGTTTTCGCCTCATTCCGTATCTGAATTATATACTGTATACTCTATGTTGAAATAATTCTCACATATATCATGTTTATTTACATTGTGTTTCATATTGTTCTGTTGAGAAGGAAATAAATGTTTAAAGAAAAAAACAAAAACAAACATCATTTACAAACTTTGCAATATAATGCAGGAGTGCTAAAACATCATTGCGCAATACAGCTGCACTTAACAAAAAAGAGGTGGGCAAAGATTTGTTGTTTTGCAATTTCCTGTTCTTGTTAATGTATTTCATGTCATGTATATCCTTTCTGTGAAATTCAAACATTAGCACTGTGACCTAGTTTTCAAATTACACAACGGAACCGGTTTACCTTCTAGACTTCACTGTCAGACACTATTGAGTGACTGACTGACATCTTTTTTTAAAATATGGTAATAACATATATATACAGAATGAGCTGCAACAGTTACATGAGCATATGTCTAAATAAATAACCCACTAAAATGAAACTAATTGAATGGTTGTGCAGCACAAAACGTACGACAATTGGGTAAAAGCGTGTGAAAATGAGACTATTACTTAGATGATTGCCATCACTTAATTTAATTCGACAACTAATTGTCGTTATTTTCCCACTAAAAGCCATTGTTTAGCCCTTTTGTTTTGAGGAAAGTTCTTATTAGTATTATCTTTCAAATGCCTTTGGAATTTAACCTTTAAAAATCATATCCAAACTGAAAAATGAAATGGATGAATTATATATCAACGGAAAGCTTATAAACCATGGATTACGAATAAATTATATGCTAGTTTAAATGTGATTCAGATTAGTATCAGCTCTTTGAAATTCAAATTCTAAGCTTTGAAATCAGATTTTTTTTCCCCCTCCAAACTTGTCAACATTCTGCTCTATTGTTTTTTTCCTCATCCTAGATATAGATGAATCTCTCACCAAGGTTTCCCTTCAAACAATAATCAAACTTCAAACTTCAAACACCAATCGGTCGAGCTAATGTTTTACAATGCTTTGATATTCTAGCTTCCTCTTTATAGAAGTAATAACAGTTCACGGAAGTGTTACCCTGGGACCAACATTTCAGAACTGACTTTCGGGATATTGCTAAATGTTTTTCGGGAAATGATCATTAATGTCGCAACTTCCTTGATCAGAAACATACCTTAACTCCACTCTTACAGGTGCTTTTTTTTTCTTTAAGGTCATTTACAATTCTCGTTGAAAATATTCTTTCTCTAATCTACACATAAATGACATTTTTAAATGGGTAAAGATGTAATGATATTATACAATCATGAAACATTCGCAATGTACTTTTTATTTGGCCGATCTTGTGTTTTTTTTTCTCCAAAGTTATCACCATTCTGGTTCTCTTATTTTTCTTATTCCAGGTTGGTAAACTTCTTACGAATGATTGATTGTCCTTTAAACAATAATTAGACGTGCCAATATTTTACAATGTATTGATATTCCAGCGTCCTCTTTATAGAACAAATGATAGTTCGCCAGAATATGTTACCCTTGGATCACACATGCGGAACTGACTTTCAGGAAACTGCTCAATGTTCTTTAGCACATGACCATTTCATTTCGCAATTTCCTTCGTCAAAAACATGACTTTACTCTACTGTTACGTGTCGTTTGGTTTTCAATGTCATTCAAAATGCTCGAGAAAAAATGCTTGCTCTAATCTAAAAATCTTTTAATGCATTTGGATTTCGCAAAAACATAAGATATTCAATGTTAACGAATATTCATTGTGCAACACACATATTTGACTAAAAAACAAAGATTTGTTGTTTCGCAATTTCCTGTTCTGGAAACTTGTTTAGACACCCTTATTTCACTTGAAAGGCACATCCACATATTACTGCACATACAAGCTGCGAATACACAAACACACTCACAAACAAACACACGCACACACACACACACACACTTGCACACACCCACGCACACGAACACGCCGGCGGGTCATCTCTTTCTAGAAAATATGGAGGTGAATCTACTCTTGAAATTTCCAAGAGAAACAACATCTTAAACAATTCGATATTTTCTTAACATATTTTTAGAGGAAGGTGTTGGGTTGTATTACAGTTACAACAGTTTCTATNGACGGACAACCCGAAAACATGATGCCTCCGGCACCACCTTCGGTGGCGGAGGCATAAAAAGGAAAAGAAAGAAAAGGGAGGAGGCAAGAGCTCTTTGCCCCCTTTTTCTTTTTTTCCTTCTCTCTGTCTCCCCCATCAACATAGTAATACAAAAGAGATCACTCTGTAATCAAGACCATTCCATTTTATTTAATATATTTTCGATGTACTTAAAATTGGCAACTATTACCTTTTGTCCCAGATCCTCATTGTAAACGACTGATGCGAAAGACTAGTCGACGCAACCTTTCGAGAAAAGCCCCCCCCCCGCTTTTATCAAAAGGATGTGTTAAAACGATACTCCTCTCTCAACACAACCTTTCGAGAAAAGGCCCCCCCCCCTCTTTTATCGAATGGGTGCATTGAGCTCACCACACCGCCCCGCGCCGCACCGCACCGCATCTGTTCGATGAAAGCCCAGCGCAACGCGTACGAGCGAAGACCTTCAATGGCGAAGACCTTTTTTTGCTTGTCAGAGAATTTTGGAAGGAAAAGTGGGTTCCCCCCTCCCCCTCCTGGTCAATCCTGGACTTGCCACTGGTTGTGTAGATTTGGACTCTGTCTTAAGCATAATTATATTTGGTTCTAGACTATATAGTATTAGATCTACATGATCTACATGTACGTTTAATTAGAGCAATTTATGCATCCCCAAGAAACACAAAACTGCACAGATACCGTACAGCCCGGTCAAGGCGGTACGCGTAGCGTTATACTGCCAAATTTACATAAATTATGAGGAGCGCTTTTGCTATGAAAGGAATTGATATGCCTTATTTACCGAGCCATGCTTTATAAAGTTAAAAAATAGTACCAACTTATTATAGTTGATATCAATTTCTGAAACTGCTGCATGGCTGGATGCATGAAAATCAATTGTTTGAATGTGGATGTTCTTGATTATGACATGAGGCCCTGCGTATGGTATTGTTAAAAATGAAATAAATTCTAGTTTATCACATTTGGTAATCTTTTTTTTTCTTTAGTATTCCTGATTCCAATTTCAAATATTGCACTATAATGCAGGAGTGCCAAATACTCCATTGCGCAATACAGCTGCATTGAACAAAAAAGAGTTTGGCAAAGATTTGTTGTTTCGCAATTTCCTGTTCTTGTTAATGTATGTCCTGTCATGTATATCCTTTCTGTGAAATTCAAACATTAGCACTTTGACCTAGTTTTCAAATTACACAACGAAACCCGTTTCCCTTCGAGACTTCACTGTCAGACACTAGTGAGTGACTGACTGGCATCTTCTTTTAAATATGGTAATAACATATATACATAGAATGAGCTGCAAGAGGTACATGAGTGAGCATTTGTCTTAATCAATAACCCACTAACGTGAAACTAATTGAATGGTTGTGCAGCACAAAACGTATGAAAATTCGGTAAGGGTCTGAAAATTATACTTTTACTTAGATGATTGCAATCACATAATTGAATTCGACAACTAATTGTCGTTATTTTCCCACTAAAAGCCATTGTTTAGCCCTTTTGTTTTGAGGAAAGTTCTAATTAGTATTATCTTTCAAATGCCTTTGGAATTTAACCTTTAAAAATCATATCCGAACTGAAAAAATGAAATGGATGAATTATATACCAACGGAAAGCTTATAAACCATGGATTACGAATAAATTATATGCTAGTTTAAATGTGATTCAGATTAGTATCAGCTCTTTGAAATTCAAATTCTAAGCTTTGAAATCAGATTTTTTTTCCCCCTCCAAACTTGTCAACATTCTGCTCTATTGTTTTTTTCCTCATCCTAGATATAGATGAATCTCTCACCAAGGTTTCCCTTCAAACAATAATCAAACTTCAAACTTCAAACACCAATCGGTCGAGCTAATGTTTTACAATGCTTTGATATTCTAGCTTCCTCTTTATAGAAGTAATAACAGTTCACGGAAGTGTTACCCTGGGACCAACATTTCAGAACTGACTTTCGGGATATTGCTAAATGTTTTTCGGGAAATGATCATTAATGTCGCAACTTCCTTGATCAGAAACATACCTTAACTCCACTCTTACAGGTGTTATTTTTCTTTAAGGTCATTTACAATTCTCGTTGAAAATATTCTTTCTGTAACCTACACATAAATGACATTTTTAAATGGGTAAAGATGTAATGATATTATACAATCATGAAACATTCGCAATGTACTTTTTATTTGGCCGATCTTGTGTTTTTTTTTCTCCAAAGTTATCACCATTCTGGTTCTCTTATTTTTCTTATTCCAGGTTGGTAAACTTCTTACGAATGATGGATTGTCCTTTAAACAATAATTAGACGTGCCAATATTTTACAATGTATTGATATTCCAGCGTCCTCTTTATAGAACAAATGATAGTTCGCCAGAATATGTTACCCTTGGATCACACATGCGGAACTGACTTTCAGGAAACTGCTCAATGTTCTTTAGCACATGACCATTTCATTTCGCAATTTCCTTCGTCAAAAACATGACTTTACTCTACTGTTACGTGTCGTTTGGTTTTCAATGTCATTCAAAATGCTCGAGAAAAAATGCTTGCTCTAATCTAAAAATCTTTTAATGCATTTGGATTTCGCAAAAACATAAGATATTCAATGTTAACGAATATGCATTGTGCAACACACATATTTGACTAAAAAACAAAGATTTGTTGTTTCGCAATTTCCTGTTCTGGAAACTTGTTTAGACACCCTTATTTCACTTGAAAGGCACATCCACATATTACTGCACATACAAGCTGCGAATACACAAACACACTCACAAACAAACACACGCACACACACACACACACACTTGCACACACCCACGCACACGAACACGCCGGCGGGTCATCTCTTTCTAGAAAATATGGAGGTGAATCTACTCTTGAAATTTCCAAGAGAAACAACATCTTAAACAATTCGATATTTTCTTAACATATTTTTAGAGGAAGGTGTTGGGTTGTATTACAGTTACAACAGTTTCTATCAAACACATCGGCCAAATATCGTGAATCTTTTCAGTTATTATTTTTTTTATTGTTTATGCGTTCGAAAAGAAACACATTCAAACTCAAATTACAACAATTCGAACAATACAATAATTAAAATGTTTACAAAAGTAATTTAATATACAATCATATACCATAATGTCATACATTAAACATATATGAATCATACAAATAAGATAAGAAAAAATAAAGTAAATATTTTTTAAAATAATGAATTAGAGAGCTAATTCAAAACACAGGAGACTACCATTGTAAGCGGTTGGGCTGGAGATGGCGACATAAGCCTCTTGAGAAATCTGAGTGTTCAAGCGGGTGCATTATAAGTGCAGGTGTGGGTGTAGAAAGCAGTTGCATGATAAAGAATAAAGTAATTCACGGTTTTATTGTACTAATATAAAGATTGGGGAGTGTATGATTGTTTTATTTGCCGCTTGAGTATGGCTTTTAAGGAGTAGATGGTTGAACAAGACTTTATGATTTGGGGAAAATCATTCCAAATGTCCGGACCAGAATGTCTAACAGGTTTGTGTTTTATTGTTAATTTCGGATTTTTAAGATGAAAGGTTCCAGATATGCGAGTAGGGTATGAATGAATGAACAGAACTAGTAAGCCTAAACATGTTTAATTGTGGTAATTTCGTTTAATCTTTCATTTCATTCATTTCATTCTCCATAAAAAACTATTGACTATTAATGTACTTATACATAACGAATGCTACTTGAATAGTGTTCAAATCTTCTTCTTTTTAAGTTTATAGAATAAAGAATAAATGCGAGCTAAGAAATGCGAAATTGTACAAAAACGCAAGGCTCTCTTTTGTAGTTAATAAATAGGATTAATTTTAGTCGAACCACAATATTACAATATGTAATAAACGGGTGAACAAGTGTATTATGTAGAAGGAATAAAAGTTGCATGGGGGTAGAAGAATAATTTTGCTAGGATTTGTTGGATAAAGGGAGATCTTTGTTTAGATTGCAAAGATAGCCTGTAAAGTGAGCGTGAGTTCTATTTATTTTGCTTCCGAGTTCAGGGCCGATATTAGTAAAAAAAATAATTAAATGAATTCGCAGGGTCATGTCGTTGAGTCGCATTTAATGTGATATTATCCGTGGGTGGGGAATTTTTGTTCCCCATTACCTCATTGATGATTTTCCAAGTTGCTTTAGTGTTTGAACTGGCCTTAACAAAAATTCTATAAGAAAAATACAATCTACGGGATGTACGGATTAGTTTTTTGTTGTTGTTGTATACGTGTTTTAGGTTAACGTCAGTTGGATTGCGTGCGTGTAATTTATTGAGGAGTGTTTGTAATGAATTCATTTTCGTTATCTAAGGAGTCCTGGGTTTATTTCGCTAATTTTTAACTTTGCCTAGGGGATTTTCTTTTCAAGTTAATATTGCAATTTGGCAAGTGACCGACTTTTTATTGTAAGGATTTGTTTAAACCAGTGATCGAAGTTCTATTTCATGGGAAAAACGATAGTAAAAAAAAAATGGTTCTCTAATTGGACATGTAGCTCACTATAGGTTACTCGGATTTTATTTTGTAAATTAGATACTGCGTCAGAAAAGAAATGTAATAAAGATCTTCTAGGTAGCACGGTTTTAATGATTATCATTATGGTTTAATCAGGTGGTAACAAATAAATAAAGTAATGGGAAAAAAAAGATACGCACCGTTTATGATCTTTTCGAATACTTTGAATTCACCTTCTGTGAAATTTTGTGGAACTCCATTCCTGTAAAAGATACCACACAAATGGAAATGAACAGGGTGATATAATAATATAATAGTGGAAGCTTCTATGGCTCTCATGTCTGGCACATTGGTACACCTAGTGCTCCAT
>BEXV01000087.1:114574-125054 GCA_003118195.1 Hemicentrotus pulcherrimus | reverse complement strand
GTTTTGAGAGGGCCTTCGGTCCTACAAAGCGCTTTATAAGAACTAGCTATTATTAATACTAGGCTTGAGTTAGAACAGCGATTGTATATTTTTCGGAAACTTGGAGTGTGAAGACAGTTGAAGAAGGTAAAGAGCCATGATATGGAAGAGGTGTTGTGCAAAACCGTCTTAGTTAGGTTTGGTTTAGTTTCATTTTCCGTACACAAAAATATATACATACAACATCATATATAATTATATATTATTATTTAGTTCACGAAAAACAGCCATTTAGGCTGAAGCGAGCTACCGTGACTAAATAAATAAATGAAATGAAATTAAAGGTACACAAAATAGTGACAGTTTGCTTACCCGAAGATAAAAACGGCACAGTGTATCAACTTCGATGATGGATCGAAACTGGTAATGGACCTGGCTTCAAGTAGCTCCCAGTCATCTAAAATATACCAAACGATATTTTGTTATATTTTGGTACGTTTCAACGCTATCATGTTAGCGAAACAACTTTAGAAAGGTAAATCCAACGACCGAATATAAATCATCCGTCGGCTTTTACAATTTTTACTGGAAGTGAGCAAGTAGCGTTGTCATTTTATCCCGATACTATAAGTAAGGAGTGAGGCCCTAATTTAAATGTCGTCAGGTATAAATACACTGAAAATGAACTTAAAATGATAAGTAAATACTGATGCATACTATTGCATTAAAAAACACCAAAATAGGCAATAACTAAAATTAAATATCATAATCAATATCGCTAAACTTAGAAAGATCTATTGGATCAAACTTAACATCGAAAAGGATCGGGGAGGGTGACACGCTTCCACTGTGAGATGCGCCAGTCGTGATGCATGTAGAACACATGACTTTAACAACAAATCTAGCCTCACAAAAGCATTGTCACCTCTTTCGCTGTCAATCAAATCACCCTCAATCCTAAAACAAAATACTACTACTACTACTACTACTACTACTACGACTACTAGTACTACTACTACTACTACTATTACTACTACTACTACTACTACTACTACTTCTACAACTATTGCTTCTACTACTACTACTACTACTACTTCTACTGCTACTACTACGACTACTACTAAAGATTCTTCAAAATGTAATTTTGCTGAAACCAAAGTTGCGAACATGGTGCCATGCATTACCCCGTACATAACATGTCTCTTTTCAAGACCTTTTCTGTGTTTGGGTTGTCTACTTTGACTGCCTGCGCAAAAAATTGCTGTGTCAAAACCGGTATTACAAGACAAATCTGCAATGAGCTAAAAATGCTGTAAGTTAACAATGTTTCAATATACATTTTCCAATTCGCAAACTTAAGACGAAATATAACCTTCAACTTTGTAAGTAATCATATAGATTAAAAAATTGTACAAATAAGCTTGCATAACATTCATATTATTAAAATATGTACGATCTATCGGCCTCCTAACCAAAATTAGACACATTTTAGAATAAGAATAAGAATAAGAAGAGCTCATAAGGATGATCAAATCAACAATACTGTTTGTGAAGCAGGGGTGTAAGGATATACTGCTTACCCATCTCAAAGGCCAGGGCGTTCCTAAAGTTCTGATTGGGATTGTACACAGGAGACATGTACATGTTTTGGATAAATCTTTACATATTGTAGTTATGCTCACCTGCTTTTTGCTGGAAGATTAGAAAATCTTTCAAATCATCGTCGCTTAAGGTCTTCAAAAGGGTTTTTCTTGTAGACCCCTCAGCGCAAATGATGAGTTCAACATGGATTTTGTCTTTGCTGTTTTTCACATCGATTCCTGAATATTTCACCTTCTTAGCTCTAATTGTCACAGTCTCTTTGTCGCTCTTATCTTCACTAAGTTTTGTGGTCGCCTTGGAAGGTTTTGCCTGCACTTTACGAACTTTAGGTCGGTTTGGCAAAAGTCTCATAAAGGACTCCATTGTGTCGGCCACATGTTCATCATTCATAGGATCTCTAGCTTTACAGAACAGGACATGGGCTGAACACTTACTTACAGTGGGTTGTTTCTCTTTGAAACGTTCCTCGAGGTCTTTGGTTCTCTCCGCCCCAGTGACAATGACTACAAGATGATCACTACCTGTAGAAATGAAAGGAAACAATTTACAACTTGTACATATTTCAAGATTGGAACCAAATTATATTACTGATTGATCTGTGCCTAACTTGTGAGAAAAAAACGTCCCAATTTTCACGAAATTCGGGGTATAATGTTTCTGAAATAAATCCTTCTTTTTCAATGAATAGTTTCGTCATATTTATCACACTGTCTGAAAAAGAAGTTTACAGCAAATATATGAGAAAAAAAAATCGCGTCCTCTTATATTATCACAAGTGCTTGTAGACAACGGAAAAGGGGCTTTCATTGGACGAAGAGGAAAGCTCCTATCTAAATTAAAAAGGGACACTTTCCAACATAAAGAGGGAACTTTTGTGGGTTCTCGAGAGAAAGTTGGGGGCACTGTGTTCCCCCAGCCCACCGGGAGCGCCGTTTCTGGTTACAGAAAAATGCAATATAGTTGTAAGCTACAATAATGTGGAGCAAAGTGGAGATTACAGGGGCAACACACTTTATATGCCTTATTTTATTGCTGATTTNTTTTGTAATGAATTCATTTTCGTTATCTAAGGAGTCCTGGGTTTATTTTGGTTATTTTTAACTTTGCCAAGGGGATTTTCTTTTCATAATAATATTGCAAATTGTAACTAACATTTGTATATGCGGTATTAAAATCAAATATATTGTATACATCAGCCCATCCCTCTAAAAATAAATCCTGTTTCAGCAATTCTACATTAAAGATAAAATTTAGTACTGGTAATGCGATTGCATTGTGAAAGAAAAGGTGTTGAAAGGATCAGAAACAGTTGATCATGTTGCATGTAAGTATTGGTGTGCACTGCAAGGTTCTGGAGACATCAAAATCATAATAAATTTGACCGAGTCTTGGTAAAGTAACAAGCACTGTACACAGAAAGCTATATATGGGACAACACACATGGCGTCGGGGCTGGTACTATCTTGATTTCCTTGTCTTTCTATGCTCATTACTCAGCCTGTATATATTTTCTTCCAAAACTGGCACATGTCATTTATTTGTAATCTTGAACATTCAGTGTAAGTTTCGTTTGATACTGTGAGAATTAATTTTCTTTTTTTACCAGAACTTGAGTTTATCTTTAAGTTTTGATTCTTTGCGATATATGTAAATCGCTTAGAGACATTGTATTCAGCGCTATATAAAGGCGGGATACTATTATTGTTATTTTAAGTTCAAGTTCAAGTTTTATTTCCACATCTGATTTAAAAAAAAAAAGAAAGTACAATTTATACGCATATATATACATTAACAAACGTTAAAATGAAACATCTTCAATTTAAATCATAATGTGGTGGGAAAAAACAAAGGCCAATGGCCTATCAGGGTTATTCCCAAAGATAATAAAATACACAGAAAAAGTTTCTTTAATTTATTAAAAACGAGATAAAAATACAGAGATTAAAATAACACAAAGCATCAATTATCAAAACTAAACCGGACAAATCCATTACAAAAAGACAAGAAACAGAAAAGGCATTTATGTAAGAAAATAATAGTAATTATACATATTCATTTACAAGATACTTCTTAAGTTTTCTTTGAAAAATTGATACAGTTGGGCATGTTTGGAGTTCTTGAGGTACTTTGTTCCATAATTTTGGTCCGGCATAAATAATTGTTGTTCTTGAGAAATCATAAGTAAACATTGGCAGGTGGAAGAGATTTGATTGACGTGTTTCATAATTCGTCACATTTCTATTACAAATAAAACAGTCATCTATAAACTTTGGAAGTATATTTTTAGAGTAAGAAAACAAAAAGATACCAATCTGTTGTTTAAGTATATCATAAATTGTTAATATAGCATGTTTTCTAAATATAGGAGCAGTGTTAAGGCAACATAGTTTACTTTCACAAGTTAAACATATGGGTATAGGTGATTGAAAACTTCAGAACACAATATTTCATAGATGGTTTTGTGATTATGTACGTTTGAAACAATATTTACAATCTGAGTTGATGAATATGAATGAATTATGGGGGGTGTATTAATAATGAACTGCATAACATTGGTTGAATTACTGTTATCAGATGAGGGGGAGTGTTTGATGTTAAAGTCACCAAGGATAAGATTACGATTATTTTCATCCACTATCTTATGAAGATAAAAATCCAGTTTGTCTCATAATAATTCACAATAAGCGTCAGGGGGTCTTGACTTGAACCTACTAGGATATTTTTGACATTTTAGTTATTAATTTCAATAAGTAATGATCCTGCTTGTGTTAGTTTAATACCGGAACGGATTTTGAAATTTAGGTTTTGTGCAATATAAAACGCAACACCAGTTCAGTTCAGTTTATTTTATTCTTGCACGGCACAAACTTCAGCCAAAGGCTGTTCCTCTGTAAGTCGGTGCGCAATAAAATTAAATACATGTACAATTATAAGATAACACATGTCATTAAAAAAGAAAATTGACAACGTACAAACCAAGATACTACCACCTAACCATCCTCCCCTCGTCGGCAAATTATTCTATCCAAACAGCGTTTAATTTAGGTTTTATAGTAAAAATATTTTAAAATTCAAACAGCAAAATTGCATTATATACAATTGATATTTATATTAACCTTAATTTGAATACAAAGCAAGACATATATGTATAACGTCTTTCGTCAACGAAAAGGAAATGTTGCTACGGCAGGCAGCCAGTGAAATCAAATTTGTTTGATCGAATTATGGAAATGCAAGCATTACTTTAAACAAACAGAAATTTGTTATTCCTTTTTTTTTTTATTCCTCATTTTTACTGACTGAGGTGTCATATAAAAGAGCAGAAAATGTTGCCGTCCGCCAAATGACTTTTTGGGTCCCTCTCTTCACATTGATTTCACTCATGCGTGACATATGTATCAAATGAGTTGCATCATATCAAAGAGGAGGATGTAACCTTTACAAATATATGTCATTTATTGATATATAACTAATCATCCTCACGGCAATTATTCACCGGACACATCCATAATATCATTTACTACATAATAAGAAATACTGCTACAAAAGCAACACCCTAGGCCAAATACGCGTTTAATAGTCTGCATCCCAATCGTATCCTTATTTATGAGTGTGTACTGTATGTACACTGTTGGTCATAATGGTGAAATAATTATTTTTACCCCACTTGATACGTGATATATAACGGTAACATATAAATAATTGTAGTAAGCGAAGGTAAGGAGCTAGTAGGGTAAATATAGAGGGGAATTAAGGGAAGGTGGGAGAAGGAGTAAGAGCTGGTAAGAGGGAGGGAGACGCAAAGAGAAAGAGATATATGTATATATATATAGAGAGAGAGAGAGACACAGACAGACAGAGAGAGGGGTGGGGATGAGCGGTATGATTTTAATAAAGGAAAGAAAAGAAATATTAAATACGAATTGACATCAATCTACAATATTGGGAGATGTGATTTGGTCTAGCGGCAGGTTTACTTGGTCAGCTCTCAAAGATTTGTTGTTTCACAATTTCCTGTTCTTTTTAAAAACAACTTAAAATACATTGTCTTACAAAAACTTGATATTCTTATCTATTCTAAAATGCTGTCATTCTAAGATACAAATAATATTTGTTCACACTCTTTTCCCTTTAAAGACCATATCCGAACTGAAAAATTAAACGGATGAATGATATACAACAATATCAATTATTTGCCATTTTAGTGTCTGTCAGAGGAGTATCAGTAGGTATAGCACACAAAAAATAATTGCAACAAACACATGTTATTTGATGATTGCAAATGATCAAGCTTTATGAAAGCTTCAAAAACAAAAAACAGAATTGAAATCGATCAATGCGTTGTGATTTTATACCATTTTTTTGAAATCGCAAAATTACCGAAAAACCTGAAAGAAATGATCAAATTGGCACAAATGGCAAAATTTGACAAAGTTCACAACTTAATTCATAACTTTCTTGGACACAAATAATAAATCAAATTATCAGACACTAAAATATCATCTTTGTGGTAAAAAATACCAAAAAAGAAAATTCATATATCTATTACCATTTTGGACACAGAAGCCAAGAAAAGAGTCACTTTTGCCATTTTTGCGAATCTGCAGAAATGAAAAAGTTGTGAAAATAACTAAGTCCGCCTAATTAATATGCGCATATATAATCGAATCAAAACCGAACATGATACATCAGGGACACCTATGTATATCGGACAGGTATGGATATATATATTATTTGAAATGCAAAAAAATTATCAATATTCATCAAATATGCAAATTAGGTCATTTCAGCTATATATATTCGCGCACTTTATGCAAATTAAGAAAGTCAAACTGTTTATTTTTTTGGCATTTTTTGAATCATATATTCATAGATCATATTTACACCAAATATTAACTTTAAATTCCAAATATTTTTGCAATGCCAATGAAATATGGCGATGGAAATTACTTGGATCACCGTAACAGCTATTTTCTCATGTGTTTTACAAATTATTCAGAAAAACCGATCATATGATAAGAATCTGTAGACTTTCAGCTACAATCACTATATAGTTTTCTTTTTTTAAAAGATGTCAGATTTGAGGATTTATTACGAGAAACCATTCAAAGGGCCTTGAAATTCCACTTCAACAGGCCATAAAATTCCACAGGGACTGAATTTCAGAAGAATTTTTTTTTTTGGTGATCCCAGTATAGTTGTAGCTACCTTGAGTGTAAATAACAAATTGATTCAATGAGTGAAACACATGAGAATATTGCATTTTTGTAGGGGAGTTTTATACATTGAGGTGCATTTTTTTTCACCACGCAGAATAGCAGCGGGCCATGTCACACATGGCTGAAAAGAAAATATTCTAATTCAATAATCAAAATATTTCCCACATGCCTATAACAATGAAACTACACATAATTGTAGTTAAAGGTATGCTTGAAATATATGTGAAATAACATTTTTTAAATATTGTTCAGTTTTTTAAAAAATACATTTACAAAAAAATGCTATTTCTACCAACTGACTGCTGTAGTGAGTGTGTATTCGCGGGGCAGACTTCTTGCACAGGCAGTGTGATCACCCTAGTATCAGCGCTCTGAAAACTAAAAATATAAAACCTTTAAAAATCGGAAGATGTCAACCTAAAACTTGCTATTGAATTGATGAGATCATCTTATGTGGAGAACGCATATTCTTAATGACTTTGCATTGATTATGCACGGCTCATCGCCTCAGCTATATAGGTGAACCGATGGGGCCCACATGTTATGTCGTCACTGTTACTTCGGCAAAATTGACTCCTGTTGACCCGTAATTCGAGGTTTTAATTTGCTTTTGTGCAATTATGAAAGGGGTAAATGCTTTTTATTCCTTTATATTTGTATTCTACATTCATTAAGTTTTCCATTAATACCATGTTTTATTTTCATCGGATAGGGTCTTTAATTATGATAAAACACAACAAATTACTAAACATTCAATACACCATTGTACAAATTCATTCATACGGTACTGGTATATCGGTTAGCCAACTTTGCGAAGGTGAGGAGCGAATTATAATCCATAATCATAACCAGAATCACAAAAGGAGAAAACAGAAATCAATGATAATTTAGTATAAGATAGATATGAGATTTCTTTTTCTTCAACCTGAAAGATACAGACTTTATGAAATGAATATTAACGCACTGTGAGTTGATGCACCCACAGTGAGTGGTGTGTATAGCCTATAGGCAGACACAAATTTCTGATGCAGGTGTGTACATGGGTGTGCGGTTTAAGTAGCTTGTCTGCATGCTATACGGTGCCCTTTGTATACAAAATGATAATGTCAATACTGCTTTTTTTCATATCAAGATTGGTTAGGATCGTCCCAGAGGTCATTCCAAAATGTGATTATATACACTGGACATGTGGGTCAGTATCCGTCCTAATGATCAGGATGATTCACGGTCTGAACTTTTTCCAAGAGTCAGATTTTTTCTGACAGATGGCATTATGTACCTGGAATCTGGTAAGATCCTGGGTTCATGAAGGATATATCTGCCCGGATAAAGCTTGGTTTTGCTGCGATTATTCGATTAGAACACATCATTTCCGGCATCAGACGTTTAATCCCCTACTCACTCTCTTAATTGTAGCAAGTGGGTTTCGCCCATGGTACCTAAACTGATATATGTCCAGTCAACCATGGAATATTAATATGGTATTAAAGAAGCGGGGTACAATCGGCCTATCCTAGATTACACATCGCATTCATCCATGTTGATAATTTAATCTTAAAGCAATTGCTAAGTATAAATGTGTATTTTTTCCTGGTTCACACTGTTTAATAATTATATCATAGAGTTCGCCCATGCCATTATACATGTATATATAATTTTAGCAGTGCTTTCCCATATCTACCCACAAAGGAAATGACATACCTAAACTAGAAATCGGGGATATTTATTATTTTGTCCATGACATTTTAAAGATAAGCCATGTTTGATTGTTCTCTCCGGCATTTGGTAAATCTACGTTTGATAACGTACTTTTCTTAGTCGCCTCAAAGTACACTTTTACAGCGGAAGCCTTTTTAAGGACGCGCCCTTTCCTACAACTTTTTCCTTACCAGAAGATTCCCCAGAATTTTAATTTAGTTCTTTTTCTGCCTTCAGTACTGCCTTTTCCCCGGGCTTGTAATTTATTTGAACATTGCTCTGTTTCCTTATTGTTTTGATACTGTTCTTTCTCTATCTTCGTTATTGCATTTTCCCGGGCTTGTAATTCTGTTGACAACTGCTCTGTTTCCTTTTTATTTTGGTGCACTTCTCTTTCGACCTGCATTATTGCATTTTCCCGGGCTTGTAATTCTTGTGACCAGTGCTGTAATTCCTTTCTGTTTTTACACAGTTTTGTCTCTTCGTTTCTTACTTTATATTCCCAGGCTTTTAATTCTTTTGCCCGTTGCTCTGTTTTCGTCACTATGTGACTTAATTCCTTTTCTGCCCTGCATACTGCAGATTCCTTGGATTGAAGTTCTGTACGTGTTTCATTTAGTTTTTGTTGCGCCTTTTCTATGTTTTCTTCTAAAGACCGCAATTTATCCTTTTCCCTATAAACATCACTTTTGATTTTCGTTTGTTCATCATGTTTTTCCATGATATTTTCTTCGCATGTGGTTAGTTCATCTTCCTTACAACTAAGCTCTTGTCTAAGTGTACTTATATTTCGATTGAGTATCAGGATGCGACCTCTTGCTTTTTTCTTCAGCTTCGCCTCATACTGATGCTCCTTTTCCCTCTGAGTTTGTTTGCCTGAGAGAAAGCTTGCCGTTTGGACATCCCCCGGAGCAACCGTGACAATATGATCATTGTATATGCTCTCTAGGAAAACATTTTGCAGCTGCTGAAGACAAGATATATCGGCCTTCCCGCTAACCTCTATGTCTGTAGGGCTTGTCCGTTCTGAGCATGAAAATAATAACGTTTTACAATAATTGACCTATAGTAGTAATGCATCTTAGACTGGTACCTGCAGGCGATAAATTATCGATTGACATGCTGTTAGGTGTAAACCTTTCACATATGTAATTCATAAGTGGGGTGGATGCTTCAAAGAGTCCTATTCCATAGTGATGAAGAGTAAACATAGTTTTAGAAAAAAGGAAGACGGAAATCCCCAAGGTCAGTCCATGTCATAACACACAACTTTTTACTCTACCCTTTTCATATTGGCATAAACATGGATTAGTGTTTTTGTAAAGGTGACATTTTAAGTCTTGTGTTTCAGTCTCGTCGGCTAGATAATAATTTATGTGTTTAATTCACTATTATGATCAAAAGTGAAATCAGTTATAGTTACTTTCATGCCAAATGCGTGTAGTCACATACAAAATTTTGGGGATGTCTTTTATCAACATTAAAGAAGAAAGGCTCCTTGGGTTACATACACTTTATGAAAGAGGCCAATACATTACAGGCCCATATCCCTCAGCAAGCCTGTAAACTACTGGAGCACTGTACATAGTCGTTTTGGGTCATAAGCTTATGATTTAACGCATCGTACCCCTTCTATACTAAAGTCGGGATAATTTGAAGTGAGGAAGATTAAACCCTCTCATGAATGATTTATTTTCTTTTCTAGACAAACCTAATATCAATTTAAAAAGAACAACCCAATCACTTTGATAGATTTAGTAAATAAATGAACATCTGTTTTATTTGTTATAAATGTTTTAGGTTTGAAGGTGTTTATTAGTTAAAAATAAAACAACCCAATTTTTTTCGTTTAGAAAACAAAAGGAGGAGAAATAATCGGCAAGTGACCGACTTTTTATTGTAAGGATTTGTTTAAACCAGTGATCGAAGTTCTATTTAATGGGAAAAACGATAGTAGAAAAAAATGGTTCTCTAATTGGACA
>BEXV01000087.1:87033-97786 GCA_003118195.1 Hemicentrotus pulcherrimus | reverse complement strand
AACAAATCATGCGTACGCTACTGCTTGGTTGTACCCATGCTTATTATTAATACTTTAAGTAAGTTTATACACTAAGTACATAAATAGTGTGCTAATATCTGGATAGATTATAACTGATGCTATTATCCACATATATTTATGATGTTTTCATCTTATTGGTAAGGTTTTCACGGAGTGAAATGAACAGAACAACTGATGGAAGAATCCATTTTCAACCCTGCTCCCGTTTTAGTTTGGTATACAACAATATTGACAGTGTAGGCTTAATGAATATAAACTGGTATAGGGCATTGACATCACCTACAAATAAACGTTTAGCTTGGCACCTCAGGTCAAGCACGAAAATGGGGATTCGCGTAGGTAAAAAAAAAGGATTTTGTTTTGACGAAATCGCCACTTTCATCATCCGAAATTAGAGTGAGTCTATTTTTATGTAATATTAATTCACTATTTCTTCACAATATTTTTAAACTGGTATATGACATGAATTTGTTTAATGGATAAACAGGCTATTCTGCGTAAATATATGATTTTTAATATACATGGAAAAATAAAAGTAAAATATCATTTTTCCACATCTTTTTTGTTCTCTCTTTTGCGGAATCACGTTGATCTCTTATACTAATGATATCATCAGTTTTATTTTTCATTCAGGAATCTAAGATGGCCTCCAAAATGGTGACCGTTTAGCTTTGAAATTACTGTGCGGTAGGACCACCAAATTCGATAACTAGAGAAAAAGTACTCCCAAAACAAATTGTTACAATATATATATATATATATATATATTATTATTATATCATATAATATTATTTACTGGGTTCATGAAGTCAACTTATATTGTTGGAAGTAAATACAACAATATTTTTGTTCTGGTTTCCTTTAATCTAAAGTAACTTAAGTCCCCAGGACACCTTCCCTGCCTCTCCCGTCAAATTAGGGCAAGTCGGAAAGTCTATGAAATCCTTCTACCATGACTACCATACTAACAGTAACAAACATCGTGATTAAAGGTAACACAAAGTATTGGGAAATTTTGAAAATCGCAGAATAGCGATATTTCCATGAGGATGTATCAAACACTTTAGAGAATTTAGCCCCTATACGATTTCTGCTTTTGAGAAAAACTGAATATCATAATTTTAAAGCTAAATCAATATCTTGACTTTGAGAGGGAGCTCTACAACATGAATAGTTTATTATTTACAATTTCATAACTTTAGACTCGATTTCAACCGCAACGATGATCACTTTAAGATTGAAGGAGCGCACATGCTTCCAATATATACATTTTAACCAAATTCATGAGCCCATACCAAAACTTTGTATTACCTTCAATCCTGGGGGTACTTACCGAGGAGGCTCTTCCAGTGGAGGAGAAGTTTTTCATAGCGTGCATCTCTTACGTCTGTAAGGGACATTCTGCCCCGATGGACTGAATGAATCAATACCACACCATCGTATTGAGAAAAATCAGGTCCATTTTCCAATATTCTACTTGTTATGTGTACGTACTTTACGCATACTCCACACTTTTCTTTCAAAACCGATATGAAGTGCTTATACTCATCGTCTGACCGAGTTAAAGAACAAACTGCAACAGTACCTTTTCCAGCCATTGTACTGGTAAAATTACGATGTAAAATGAGGCTGAATCACGTCGCTGCTACATATTATATCCTCATATAGATGTTGGCGGTTTTAGGAAAGGGGCGGGTCAAAGCTTAATTCTTTGTATTCAAATTATGACTTTGTAGGCGTGACCTGCAGCAGTAGCGTCATGATTATGCAGTCAGTAATATGATGTCCGCAATGTTATAAGTTAATGTAACGCTTATAGTATTCACTTCGTCAAGAATTCCCATATATAGGAAGGTTGAGCAAGGAGAAGGAATCTTGTTTCCTCATCATCTCATAATCATGGAAAACACTACATTTTGCTGTATGCTTGTCGGATCTGCTGGCGCGGGGAAGTCTTCCTTTATCAACACGTTGATAAAGTACGTCAATACAACTAAGGAGTCAGGGCAGAAGATGAAAAGCTACATACCGACTGCAAAGTCTCAAGTAATGGGTGGACATACCATGACTCGAGAGCCGATCAAACTGACGGACGAACTGATTATAGTAGACAACCGTGGATGGCACGACTGGAACAACAAAGCTGCCTTAAGAGAGCTATCTGCTCAAATTCGTAAGTACATCTCTTCGGATGTTTGATTGGAGGGGTATGAAACATATAACATAGTAAAAGCACTTTAAAACCAAATTAAAGTGTGTTTTACCTTGAAAAGATCGGTCTCGCAAGGCTGACACTTAAATAAAAATGGCAAGGGTTAATCCACGTGAAAAGTATAACAATTGCCCTTACCTGTTAATTGTTATTCTTAAAATGTTTTTCTTTATTTCCACGCATAACACATTAAGTTGTAAGCAGCCTCTCAAGCCATACCCCCCCTCGTACGCCAGTTGGCAGAGTTAGTATATAGTAAAACCCCAAAGATATGCAAGCATTTACAAAATCAATACATATTGCGAAAGTATCGCGATGAATTTAATTATGTGCCTATATGTAACGTTTTACACCTCAAAGTCATAATTAATTTTACCTTGATTTTTTCGTAGATGGCAACAGGTCATTTGACGATGATGTTAAATGGGATGATGATAGCGAATCAGCTACCGACGACGAATCAGACATAACGCTGGCAATTACTGATAAAGTTGACTGCACCGCGCTCGTCTTAAAGTGAGTGAGATTGTTCCTTTTGTAGACTGTAAGAAAAATTACTCTTTGATAACCAAGGCTCTCATAATAGCAATATCGTTTTTGGGTGTCAATGAGCACTTTTACTATTTTTTCCTACCCGTTAGCACCTCTGTGCAATTGTGACTGGCACTACCCTTCCCCTACGAAATAGTGCCCCCGTAGAGATGCTCGTCAGCCCACGTTATTGACAAGGGACGCACTGTATATATATATGAAGAGCTTGATTCCAAAAGGAGCTAAATACATATTTTATCAAAATGAAGTGATTTGTCTTAAAATAATGATTTCCTACATGGAGACAAAATGCACTATATCACATTCGAAAATTTCACCAGGAATTATGAAGACATTTAGGTGCAATATCATGTTTCATTCCAAAAGGAGCTAAACCCAAATTGGTTTCATTCCAAAAGGAGCTAAATCCAAATTGGTTTCATTCAAAAAAAGCTAAATCCACTTTGGGTACTTCCGAATAAACCACCTTTTTTAATTCTCCACTTTCCCGTAAGCAATGTACCTTCATGTTGTTAAATATGTTTAAAGTTGTCGCCCTTGGCCAATAATATATGATTAAAAAAAAACAGTTATTTTTTAATTTTACTAATTTGTAAAGATTTTGTGGATTTAGCTCCTTTTGGAATGAAACATGGAGTTAGCTCCTTTTGGAATGAAACGGATTTAGCTCCTTTTGGAATGAAAATTGTATATGTTGTTTATTTTCTTTTTAAATGTTCTTTTTTAGTTGTGATTTCACTATTATTATTTAAAAGTAATGGTTCGCTAATAAATTTGAATAAATTTCAGTGACTTTATTGAGAAAATATGAAATCTTCCAGGTACTATATCATGTTTCATTTCGACAAAATACAAAATTCTAAAAATTTAGTAGAAATCAGAAAAAACCTTTAGATTTTTTCTTATCATATATTATTGGTCCAGGGTGACACCTTTAACATTTGAACATTTGAACATTGAACATATAACAACATTAAGGTCCATGGCGAAAGAGAAAGGGGAGTACCCAAAGTGGATTTTTTTGAATGAAACTCTTCATATATATTTATATATATTAATGTTGATGGGTGTGTGTTAACGCAGCTATACCAACAAACCATTCGTTAGTCCAGTAAAAACAAAAATCCACTGTGTCCACTGGCTCTCATCCGAACAGACTGCAGGGAGTTCCACATCTTTTCTAGGATATGTTTTAATCAAGGGGAAGCTTTGAATTTGAGTAATTTAATTTCGCAAACACTTTCTATATCTTGAGGCACTAAGCGACGTTCTATCAGATACTCCAAATGAAAATAAGTAAAGATTCGCAAACTTGAACCGACAATAAAGAGGACCATTTTCGTCATGAAAATGAAAGAGGAAATGTCTGGTGCTGGTTGTAGTCATAACCTTAAATATCCTCATAGTTCTTCGCTGCATGTTTTTCTTTCTCAGAATTTACATAACGCAATATACTGAGAAAGAGTTTTGATATCCACTCTTTTTGTTCTTCTTTTTTCTTTTCTATTATAGCGGAGTTGGAGGAATCGACGCAGTTGAAAACATCACTGAGCTCATCGAGACATGCCGCCAAAATACCAGTACGTAGGCCTATATTTACTTGCTATTCATTTTTCTCTCTCGAATCAGCCTTGTCCTTCGTAACTAATTATGGCCTTTTTTAACTGATAGTATTTTTTCTTAACCTTGATTATGTAAATATCAACAACTATAGAGACAAAACGCATCTTATATTAATATATACAATTTAAAAGGATATTTCAGGAAGAAAAAATGCAGTAGTACATTTTGCCGTTCCCTTTTTTATTTTTATAATAGAGTTAGGCTTTTAGATCCTGTTAGATTGTTGTCATTCGGAGGAAATTTATGAGTTTATAAGTTTCTTGTCCAAACGTTTCTGAAAATCGATCTTGAAAAGAAAGACATGGACCTTAGCCATAGACACCGAAAAGAAGAACGACCGCAACTGGAGACACCAACAAAAGAGAAGAGCATCATCGTTAAATTCGCTACCTACAAAGTATGTCGAAGCTCAAAGGGAGTTAAATCTTCATCAACGAAAATCTGACTGCCCATCGCCAGTCGTTGATGAACTTTTTCCGAAATTGTGATGCAGTCATAGGATATGGTTTAATGACAGACACATATTTTAGGTTCAGCTCAAAAATTCTTGGCTAAATTTCTTTCTATCATTTTATTTGTTCTTACGTCTATCTTATTTACACATAGAACGGCCTCCAGCTGTCGTGATAACCCACAAAGATGCGATATCGGATGAAGAAGTCAAACAAATGATCGCGTTCCTAGAAAACGAGCAAATCGACCCGGCAAAAATATTCGTAGTTAAGAACGTCACATCGAAGAATGAAAGTTTCGATGATAACACAAGGTCATGTATTTGTGATTTCATCGAAAGTTGTCGGGATGATGGTCAAGCCGGTGCTTCAGCTCACAGAAGAAGGGAGAATGTGGAGGAGAAACGGGAGAAGAAAAAAATTATTGGGATGCAAAATGAGATTTTAAAGGGCCAACATGAGCTTAAAAAAGCACAGATAGCTGAAGCTAAAGCGCGATTAGAAAGTGAAACAGAAACTAGAAAGGAAATGGATAGCATGAAAGAAGCAGCTTTGAAAAGAGAAATAGAGAATGCTGAAAAATTGCAAGATATGTCAGAAGCAAACCGCAAAAAAATGAATGAACTTAGGATAAGGAATAAATCAGATTATCACGAGCACCGTAAAATTGTCTTGAAGGAATACTATGAAGGTCTATTAAGAAAAGATGATTCATATTGAATATCCCAAGAAAACTAAATCCTGGAGAGAAAAAATTAAAATAACAACAATACGTTACAACCTACCTGATTTGCTTTTCTTATTTCATGAAGAAAACGCTCGTGGTTGAGCTGTGCGGGTTTTGCAGTATCATTCAAAGTTCAATTCATTAAATTAAAGTGACTCCACTGATGTTTAAAATTTTGGTTCTATTGTTGATTACAATGTATACATTTTATTCATAGAGGAAGATATAAGTTATTTGGGAGGGGAGGGGCTCTTTTATTGTCCACTAACATATCTTGCTTGTTTGATTATCTGGGATATTCGGACTTTTAATTCCTTCGGTGTTTAAAATCTCTTGCGCGTTAATAGGAGTATAGCAGCAAGCTGGTTTGAACAGTTAATGTACTAAACCATAATAAATCACCTTCTTCCCCCTTTTCTTCCATTTTTCTTTTTCGTCTACGTATTTTCGATTTTTATTTATTTTATTTTTAGAATACCTAGTAGATACTTTAGCGTATAAACAATGCATTAAAACGCCATTGACATTTGTCATAATCAACCGTAGTTTTGTTAAACAAATATCTACTTGTTGATTGTTGTCTACTCTAACTTTTGATTCAATTCAGTTAAATGGATACTTCATTTTGTTCGGAAGGTGTTCAATTTGCATAATCAGTCATTTAAGTAAATTCGTCTTTTCATTAATGTAGTCTTTCCTCAATGGGTATAATTTTTTGAAAATTTGCAATAATATTTGTGTGGCCTACCACCTAGAGATTTTGATTTTAATCATGCATTGAATGGATATTGTCGATAAGAGATTTATGGCGGAAATGTTTGTTATTTCTAATTTCATTGGAGGTATAGAAATGGTATATTTGGATTACAAAAATAGCAAAAAAAAATATATATAAGATTATATATATTGAATATATAAGAATTTAATGTCCATGCACGACTTTTAACAGTTTACATTTTTTACTTTCGTTCAACTCCAACTATTCACACACTACGGAGCTCTGTGTTGTATAAGTAACATAAATGTTGTAACTTTAAATTGAACTAAATTAAGTTTAAATTTTGTAATTGTTACAAAAATTCGTTCATTTTGAAAAGATATACTGTTAACAGTTGTATTCCACTAAATAGGTGGGTAATATACATGTACGTATTACATGTCTATACTAATAATTATGGAAATAACATGGAACTAAATAAGAATTATATAACATGTTACTGGAAAGTCTATTGGGAAGATCGTGGCATGCTGTTTAATGTATAAAATGTGCTATATTGTAAACGGTCGATGAATGCAAATTATTCCTTTACCTTAATTTGTTGAAACAAGCTATGTATTGTTAATCAGTTATTGCATGCTCTGCTTAAACCGTAGGAAATTAAAGAAATAGGGTCAAATCATGTTTTTGATAAAAGTGAGCAAAGATAAAAAGTTATGATAGACATAAGACTAACTAAACAATAGACAAATATTGCACCCTGTATAAAATTTCTGTACAGTGCGTATAAAAATATACACACGTTGAAAATATGATCCCAAATTATAATTTTATAATGTTTGCATGATCTGACTTAACACAATTATGAGTGGGGGTCTTATTATCGGATGATACTAAATTATCAACAGTATTTTACACTTGAGTTAGCAATGGAATTTAAGATTGGTGTTTTTTAATTCTTGTTCCATAAGAATTCCATGTAGAATGAATAATATATACATAAATCCGAATTCTTGCTCGATGTGTGGTGTTTTATAGTCGTAAGGTTAATGTTTCTTTTACAATTGTATAACAAATTGCCACTTTTATATCATATGGTTAGAATATGTTGGAGGTTCAGTGTCTTAATACTTAAATTTAAAAAAGAGTTTAATTTTAAAGTTATTATGGATATCATTCTTGCAATTCGAATTATCAATGAACATAACCTGCACAAATATATATTTATTTTAAACGTAATGAAAACAGATAGTCTTTAATAGTGGAAAGATCAATAAGCGAGTAATAGTGGAACAGAGAACTAGGCGTTGTGGCATGCGCCTAAAAAATCAGGCTAACAGTGGAAGTGACAATCTGATTCAGCCGAGGACGCAGCTACGGAACTGAGTCACGCCTTTCTGATCGTGACGTTTAAAGGTCGGTCCTCAGACGTAAAAAATCATATTTGATTGACACACCCCTGTAAAAACACAATACACACACAGAATGCGAGGGAAGCGGAACATGCATGGAAATAAATGGAGAGAAAAGAAAAGAAAAGGAGACTAGACAGAAATATGACGGAAGTAACAAATGAGGGAAGAACAAGAAGAGAAATAAAGAGAGAGAGAGAGAGAGAACAAGGTGAAAAATCAAACGTTATGAGCCATGACATGATGTAGGTTACATACACGCCGTTACTTTCACTAAACATTCGTTTTACTCTTCCATTCAAAAGAAATGTTAAAACAAAACTTAACGTTAAAGGAAAAAAGTAGAACCGCCAGATACCAAAACGCGTTATGTATGGGTACATGCCCTAATTGAACACAGCATTAGTTTGTAACACATTACTGTATCCAACATCTGAGTGACATTAACCCGAAAATAATTGGAAAAAAAAATCATTTTACTACAGTACACTACATCATATTGTTTCCATAATTTGCAACCATTAAACAACCTAATTGTATTAATTCAAGTGATAGTTAATGTTGTCTATGACAATATGATGAATTCGTTTTTATAGTGCTGCAAAAAGTAGATATAAAATAATTTTAGCTTACGCCATAACAAAATATTGAAATTCGTATTTTTTATTTTTAAATTGCATTCAAGTCCCTGTTGCGAAAATGACATTCAGGTTGGATTTTTTTTGTTTAAAATAGTTTTTTAATAAAAAAAATGGCTACAGATGGTCAATTATGCAAGGAATACTACTATTTCACATACAGGAAGATGAAGAGCAAACTCGATAAGATCCTTTTATGAAATAGCATGATGCAAAATTTCAATTTAATACGAATACTTCACAAGAAGTCTACTGATATCTTTCCAAATATGAGATATACAGTGCGTCCCAGAAAAAAACAAAACCGAGAGTTGTCGATGTTTTATAATAACTTAATCACAATTATAATTAATAAATGACACATATTTGTAATTCTTAGATCCTCCACTTTCATTTAATGCAACTTTTACTCATGTGATGTATATTTCGCGCATGAGTGATTAAAAACAATTTCAACGGAGAGGAAACCAAAACGTTATTTTTAGGACGGTATCTAATTTTCAAGGACAAAGATCACATGTCCACAAAGTTCTATCTCTGCCCTTTCATATGACACCTCAATCAGGAAAAATGAGCAAGGGATAAAGAAGTTCTGTTTGTTCAAAGTAATGCTTGCATTTCCATAATTCGTTTAAACGAGTTCGTTTTCACTGGTTGCCTGCCGTAGCAACAAACAGAGTTAACTAAGACTAAACTCCGTTTCGTTAACGATCAGCCATGCACAAAGAAGACAAAAGACTTGGTGCATGGGTGGTCGTCGGACAATGCCATTACCAAATTCAATATTGAAGAATATTCCTATTCTATTTAGGAAAGAATTTGATTTTTTTTTAAAAACATTCATTTATTAACATTATCTTCTATACTCCGTGGGCTTATCCATTAATAGCAAATATGATTTACCACATCATCGATAGTACTTAGATTATTCAACGATTCTGAATGGGACTTTTGGGGAAGTTCCTTTTCAATATATACATTAAATATTTTATTAGACTCTTCATTAAGATAACGAACATGATCCTGTAGGTATTCTTTCTAATTGTTTGAAGAATTAAAAACGTAGCGTATTTAAAGCTACGGTCACACATGTTCGTACGAACGATTCGTTCGTACGAATCTCCCTGTTCCTACGAATTTCAGAGTTCGTAGAGATTCGTAGATGGGGCATATTTTCTTACGTCCTTCTCACGGAGTTCGTACGAACGCCGTTTAATTCGGAAGAACAACTCAAGACCTTCTTGAGAAACGAAGTGATTTCCGGTTATACAATGGCCCTAGAGTTCGTACGTTTTTCGTAAGAACGCCTTGAGTTCTTCTTACGTCAGACCTACGCCAATCTTACGAGTTTTTGTTCTCGCAAGGTGGTTGTACGTGTTACTCACGGCATTCACAAGTCATTCGTAAGAAGATCTTACGATTTTTTTAAATATTTGGTCGCGCTGCCGTATACTGTTGAAAATTATATGACAGTTCAAAGTTTGATATTTCACGATGACAGTGTTGCCAAGAAGACTACAACTGCAAGGCACTGCAACTCCATGAAGTGTCTCTTGAACTTGCTGTTAGCATATCTGTTACTTCCTTAATTATAAAAGCAGCCATGTTAACCGAAGAAGTCAACAAGTTTTTGCTCTGTGGTGGCATCAAAGTCATACTTCTCCTTTTTTAGTTTCCCCTTTTCCTCATTTTCATCGCTATTAAACTTCCGTCCTGATGGTTCTCCCTCCTCCCCGTCGTCGTCATCTTCCACCGCCTCCTCCCGGTCGCTTCCGATGGCCATCATTTCTTGATATCAGACGCGCCGGTTGCAGATTGGTATTGGGGTGTCAAACATTCCAGGGGTTCACCTTCCAGGGGCAGAAGAAAAATTTGCATCACCCCACTCTTACATGTTACATGCAGGCCACACGGTACATTTTTCAAATTGTAGTATTAAACGATCAGGTTAGAGTGTAGCGTGTATTGACGTGGGGCCCAGGGCTTTGACCTGGCGGGGGTCAAGGGACTAAGCCCCCGGAAGCTTATGGTTTTAGGCATCAAATTACGGTCAGATAAGCATATTTAGATACCTTATTTATGTCATTTGCAGGTCACTGATTGTCGGGGGTCCATGGGGCAGAGCCCCCGGAAGCTCAGAGGTTTTGATTATTTTATAACGGTCATTTGGGGAGAAACGCTTGGGAGAAATCAAATTCAAACGTGGTTTATTTCTAATTCCACAACGGTGGATTACCAATAATGCTGAAATGACATAATTTTCGAAATTTTTCCTCAATTTTTAGTAAATTATACGTTTGTATGTGTCTGTTGGATAATGACAAATTTCTGAATTTACAGCCAGGCAAAAAATATAATTCTTGATATTCCTACATGTCAGGGCCCGAGGTACGGCGGG
>BEXV01000087.1:66992-79520 GCA_003118195.1 Hemicentrotus pulcherrimus | reverse complement strand
GATTTTTCTTCTGCCCCCCCCCCTTCCAAACGTTTTTGCTCTTTACGTCACTGCCCCCTGGAAGGTGAGCCCCTGGAATGTTTGCCCCCCAATCCCAAAATGCTTCCGGCGCGCCTGGTCTAGAACGTAGGACACCACCATCGTGAGCGGTTAGACTGGACATGGATGGCGGCCTCATACAAAAAAAAAAGATTTGGAGACATAAGTCTCTTCAGAAATCTGAGTGATCAAGTGGGTTCAATGTATGTGCAGATGTGGGTGTAAAAGCAGTTGGATGATAAAGAATAAAGTAATTTACGGTTTGTTATACTAATATAAAGATTGGGAAGTGTATGATTGTATTAGTTGCCGCTTAAGTGTAGCTTTTAAGGAGTAGATGGTTGAACAAGACTTTATGTTGCGGGGAAAAATATTCTAAATGTTCGTACCAGAATGTATAACTGGTTTGTGTGTTATTGATAATTTGGGATTTGTAAGATGAAAGTTTTCAGATATGCGAGTAGGGTACGAATGAACAGAAGTATTTAACCTAAAACATGTTATCAAAGGATGGTGGTAATTGAGTATTAATGTACTTAAACATAATGAATGCTACTTGAATAGTGTTCAAATCGTTGTTTTTTGTGTTTTAAGTTTATAGAATTAAGGGTCAGTGTGAGCTGAGAAATGCGAACCACAAACGTATGGCTTTCTTTTGTATTTAATAAAGAGGATTCATTTTTGCCGAACCACAATTTGCCCATAAAATATTACAATATGTTACAAACTGCAGAACTAGCGTATTATGTAGACGGAATAATGGTTGCATAGGGTAAAATAAACTTCGCATAGAGATTATTCCAATACTTTCGGAAATACACATTTTAACGTGGTGTAAATACTCATTCAAAGTTAAAGTTTCATCTATTAGTACTCCCAAAAACTTGGACTTATTTGTCTTCTCTAGTAGCATATCATCGATTTGAATATATATCGGTGTTTCTGTTTAGAGAGTAATGTTTCAAAGACATGAAATGAGTCTTTTTTTGTATTGAGAGAAATTTTATTGGACTTAAACCAGTTTGATACTTTGTAATTTCATAATTCAAAGTATTGTTTAAAGAATGAAGGTCTTTGTGGTAATTAAATATATTTGTGTCATCGGCAGATAAGATAAAAGAAAGAAGGGGGATCTATTAATAATATCATTCATATATAGAAGAAATAAAGTGGACCTAATATGGAGCCTTCAGGAACACCGCATTAAACAAAAATTGGATCAGAATCATAACCATTGAATGTAACGTAATGTATTCTGTTTGTAAAATAATCTGTAAACCGTAAGAATGGCTGACCCCGAATTCCACAATAATAATAATAATAATAATGGTGGCTTATTATATCGCGCACATGTCCGTCACATTGTGAAGCTTCTGGCGCTGTCCCGATTATTACCCTGGCTTTAGCAAGGCAGCCACTGTGGCGCTCTAGCATTTCAAGGAATTAATTCCTACCAGGTACCCATTTACATCACCTGGGTTGAGTGTGGTAAATGTAGATCAATGTCTTGCCAAAGGACGTTAGTGCCGCAATGACTGAGTTCAGAGAGTAGAATGGGCGTGATTGAGCGTCTCGAATGCTTTATTCAAGTCACAGAATATACCTATAACATGTTTTTGGTGTTAGCTATGTCACTTGTAATTTTGACATAAATTTTAAATAATGCTAGGTTAGTTGAATAATTTTTCCTGGAGCCATAATGATTTGAATTGAGTATGTTTGACAATCGTATTGACTTTAGCTATTTTTTGTACAGATCAGGGAAAAGATTAAATAGGCCTCTGTGAGTTACAGGCTTTGAAGTGGGTAAATTATTCTTTTAGATATTGGGTAATATTAATAACTTCGCTAGAATTTGTCGGGTTTAAAAAGAGAGATCTTGGTTTAGATTGATAAGATAGTCTGTAAAGTGATCGTGAACTCTATTCATTTTGCATTCGAGTTCAGGGCCGATATTCGTAAAAAAAATGAATAAGATGAATTCGCATGAAGACGAGGATCACTGTTTAGTGGCATTTAATGTGATATCATTCATGCACACAGAGAAATAAAAGGTGTTCTTGTGGAGTAAAACGAAGTGGGAAAAATAGGGCGCCCCTTAATACACCTTTACGGGAGTAAAACACGGAAAAGGGCAAGGGTGTACAGAATATTCGTTTAAGGGGTTTAATCTTGCACCCCTTTTTAGTCAAACGAGGTCTGATTGGTCAATATATTGTTACAAATAAGGGTGTGGAATCGATCATTAAGGGTATAAAATTCAACCCCATGTGTGTAAATTTGAACCCATTTTTCATGAAAATGGAACCAAAAGGTTCCATTAAGCCATTGGGTGCAAATTTCCCTCGTTAAAGGGCGTCAAATCATAACCTTAGGTAGCAAATTTACACCTTATTGTGGGGTGTAAATTTCCTCCTTGAGGGTGTCACTTATGCGACAAGCATTTACTCCCTATAGGGACTAAATTCAAACCTCTTTTTTTTTCTCTGAGTGAGTGTGGGGGATTGTCTTTTTCACATAACCTATTTGATGATTTTTTCAAGTTGCATTTGTGTTTGAACTGGCCTTTTTAAAATTCTATTAGAAAAATACAATCTACGGGATATACGGATTAGTTTTGTTTTGTTTATCTGTTGCGATAAATTGTATATGACTGTGTTTAGTTACATTCCGTAAGTGTAATTTGTTGAGGCGAATGCCTGTTAGTAATGATTTCAATTTCGTTATCTAAGGAGTCCTCTTTCGCTTATTCTTAATTTTGCCTAGGGGATATTCTTGTATTTATAATATTGCAATTTTTTACTATCATTTTTAAATGCGGTATTAAAATCATTTACATTATATATATATATAATAAATCAGCCCATTCCTCTAAAAATAAATCCTGTTTCAGCATTTCTATATTACGTTTGGATTCTGCGATATATGTAAAGCGCTTAGAGACATTGTATGGAGCACTATATAAACGCGGAATTTTAGTATTGTGATTTAAGGCAACATAGTTTGCTTTCACAAGTAAAACATATGGGTAGGTGATTGGAAACTTCAGAACACAATATTTCACCGATGGTTTTGTTATTATGTACGTTTGAAAAAATATTTTCAATTGGGCTTATTGATAATCGAAAAAATTCCGTATGAGTGCATCAACTGCATACCATTGGTTGAATTACTGTTATCAGATGAGGGGGAGTGTTTCATGTTAAAGTCACCAAAGATAAAATTACGATTATTTTCATCCACTATTTTATGAAGATAAAGTTTGTCACATAATAAATCACAATAAGAGTCAGAAGGTCTTGAACTGAACCTTAAATAACATTTTTGTCATTTGAGTTATTAATTTCAATAAGTAATGATTCTGCTTGTGAAATTTAGGTTTTGTGCAATATAAGACGCAACACCAGTTCTCTTCAGTTCAGTTTATTTTCTTTTTGCAAGGCACCAACTTCAGCCAAAGGCTGTTTTTCTGTAGGTCCGTGCGCAATACAAAAAAAAATACATGTACAATTATAAAATAACACGTATCATAGAACACACAAAAACAACAACAAACGAACAAGAGCATAAGCATTACAAGAAAAATGAAATGAAAACAAACCACGATACTACCATCCTCCCCTCGTCGGCAATTATTCTATCCAAACGGTTTAATTTAGATTTTATGGTTAAAATATTTTAAAACTCAAACACCAAAATTGCATTTTATAAAATTGATATTTATATTACCCTTGATTCAAATACAGAGAAAGACATAATAATGCATGATCGTATATGGCTGATCGTCAACGAAAAGGAGTAAAGTCTTTTGTAATTTCCGTTTGTTGCTACGGCAGGCAGCCAGTGAAAACGAATTCGTTTAATAGAATTATGGAAATAGAAGCATTTCTTTAAACAAACAGAACTTTGTTATTCCTAGCTCAGTTTTACTGACTAAGGTGTCATATGAAAGGGCAGTAAATGATGCCGTCTGCCAAATGACTTGTTGGTTCCCTCTCTTCAAATTGATTTGCAATCATATGAGTTGCATCAAATGAACGAAGAGTATCTAAGCTTAACAAATATGTGTTATTTAGTAATTATAATTGTGATTAGGTTATGATAAAACATTGATAATTCTTGGTTTCGTATTTTCTGTGACGCACTGTATAGGGGAATACAATATAAGAGTCCTGTCAATTTTACGTGAAATGTACGGTGCACAGACCTACGATGTACGGCTCCCCTTCATACTCTAGCCAACCTAATCAACAGTGATACAAAACCACTTTCATTCTAAACAAATATTATCTCATGATAAAGAAGGAACCGGTAACATATATAAGTTGCGGAGTCTCTAAGCGACATAATAAAGACTGCCACAAAATTATTAGTGCCTTCTATCACATAGGGTTCAGACATATTAACATTGACAGGTTCCTTTCTTTATTTTAATGTAAACTAATGAAACGAGGAACGTATTCACTTAAAGATAAAGTTGAGTTCTGGTCATGGGATTGCCTTCTGAAAGAAACGGTATGGAATATATAAGAAAAGGTTGATCATCTAGTATATAAGTATTCGTGGCAAAATCTAGGCAAAGTTACAAGCACTGTACACATAATGATGTACGTGGGACTACACGAGCACATGGCGACCCCCCCCCCCGATTTTTACGTATTTTATGTCATATTTAGAATATGAAGGCATTTGAAGAGCCATGCTTTTCAAGGAACATGTTTAATCTGATATTCTTGCACCCTTGCATAATAACAATGATAACGCTCACAAATTATTTGTACCTCTTCCCAGAACTCAACCTTCTCTTTAAAGAAGATCATCAATACAAAACATGCATGCTAGTTTTCACACGCAAAAAGTACGTACATTTATATTTTCCTAATTGTCATGGTTATTCTCACATAGGAAACATATTAAGCCTAATTACCATATTTTGTTTGGTTAAATAATAAACAACAAGCGTATGTGTATTAAAGCTTTCACTCAAAAGCATCATATTAATGCATTGAAAAGGGTGTATATGCAATGAAGCTATGCGCCTGTGGTGACTACGCAGGGATGACTGTATACATGTATAGCATGATACAATCAGATATGAATAATATGAGGGAAAAAGATATCGTCCTCAGTATCAATTTCTTACAAAATATTTTGCAACACAGTATATTTGGTATCCATGGCACACATTTAATGACTTTAGTAAATATATAGAGATCATGGTTAAACCAATGCAAGCAGGGACAGTTTAGGTACACACTTTGTTTTAATGTCATTTTCTTCCAAAAAATGAAAATGAAACATTTGGGAAAGTTGTCATCAGTCGCAAAAAGAGGCACTATCTTGTTCGTGCAAGTACTAAAAATTAACATCAAGCAATAACATTCTTCCACTCAGGCGATTCCTCCTAAAATCAAACCTTTCGAGGAAAAAGAAAAATAAGAATGAAACTAGAAATTATAGCAAAATTTCTATTTTTTGCAAGACCTTTGATTTTAGGGAAATGTTCTCATTTTCTTTTCATTTGAACATGCATGAACGGTCCGCCGTTTTTAGCTACTCTCTCAACCACTTTGGCAATTTCCTGTGCTTCCATTTCGGCAGCATATTTCATGAGCTTGAGCTCATTTTCTTTCTCAAGCTTTTGTAACGCCGCATAATTCTTTTCTTCCTCCTTTTGCATATTCTGCAAATGCTTTCGCTCATCATTCTTCATAGCCTCCTCAATACCGACCAACGCCTTCTCTTTATTTGTCACTATTTCAAGCCTCAATTTCTCTTGGACGGACTTTACGAGCTCTAATTCTTGCCCAGCTATTTCTAGTGCTTCGGTATGTCGCTTCTTTCTTTCTGCGGCCTTATGTGCATCAACCTTTTTCTTATATTCTACTCGGATCTCGTGTCTCTTTTCTTTCTGGCTATGGAAGCTACCCCCGGCTTTACCATCAGCAATACAGTGTTCAAGGAAGTCGAGAAGACGTGTTTTTGAGCCATTTTCAAGACCGGTATTAAAATCCGTTTTGTTTTGGACGACGAACACTCTTTCTCTGCCAATCCCATGTTCTTTCTCCAGCTTAGACTTTACGTTCTCAATCTGATCCTTAGTCATCTTATCTTTATGAGTGGCAACGACCGATGGCTTGCGACCTGATTAATAACACACACACACACACACACAACAAAAACCAAAACTTAATGCCAGTTTGATACAAATAAGTAGCTTTGTTATTTATCAAAACATATATTTCTTGTAAATATTATTTCCGACAACGGGTGAATACGATAGGTGAAATACATTTACATCAAATTTTTTTTTTCGGGGGCAGCTGGTCGGATTCATACATATTCTTTTTGTATTTGGTCTATTTATTCATTTACTTTCTCATTCATTAATTTACTTGTTTATTTAGTCATTCATTCATTTACTTATTTATTCAGTCATTCATTCATTTTAAATTCAATCATCTAATTATGTATTCAATTATTTGCTTTATCTTTGTGGTTGTTGGCGTTTTCCATCGTCGTTGGATGGTTTTTGTTTAAAGGTAAAGACCAGTATTGGAAACGCCCCAATTTCAAAATATGAAATGGAAACTCTCATTACCAATCATGTGAAAGAATATGTTTTGACTAATACATGATGATAACAAATTTGCCGGGAAACCGCCTACTAATTGATATATTTGGTAAATTGGTTTCTCTCTTGGTCTCTGAGAGATACAGGGTAGTCCCATATACATCTTTCTGTGTATAGNATAACAACACCAGCGTGAAATGAAACGAAACACAACCCCCAAAAAGGACATCGACATATGATACAAGAAAACAAAAGAAAATACATAAAACAGAATCAGATAATATAAATGGTTACAAGTAACTTAAACCAAGTCACTGGTAATGTAGGACATTACTAGTAACTATCTAGTTTTGGGGTGGGGGAGGGGTTGGTAACAGTAAGTATTAACCTACTAAAACCTACCCGAAATACAGCTAAATTCGATTTTATCTAGGCCTATAACATAATTAAATTCATAGACGAGTTGAACATATAATCACTGATTCATTCTTAGACTGTTCGCATCTTTTTCTCCCGAAAATATTAGAGAAAATACATGTAATCTTACCAGTCTCTCTATTGCACGTCTTGACCAGGTTCTGCATGCCTTTGAGTTCGGGGCCACCTTCACCACTTTAGCGAGAAAGAGAAAGAGGGAGGAGATAGAGAGAGAGAGAGAGAGAGATAGAGAAAGAAAAAGAAAGAGAGAGAGAGAGAGAGAGAGAGAGAGAAATGAAGAACAAAAGGGGTACGACGAGAAAACTAAGTTTACCTTCTACAATTATTAATTATTAATTAAAGAGCTTCTAAAATATTTTTTCATACATGGATGACTATCATTTTCATGTTATTTTGTTCTGCCCCTCGACAATGGATTGTATATTTTATTCACCTCTCGCTAATCAAATAGATTGTTCTTGAACATGATAAAGTATTAAAGTGAAGTCAACATTCTTAAGATATGAAAATAGTAACTTGCAAACTGAGGATTCAAAATGAGCTAGCGAGAAAACATTGAAATATTGCCCACGTTGTCTACAAATCCAACAAAATGCTATAACATGTGGCTAATATGCTTAAAAAGCGTTGAGTACATCATTAATGAGCTCGGTAATTTACATTTCATGACGCTTTTAAAACATTTATTCGTTGATTTCATACAGTAATGCATTATTTCATACATTACATTCATTACATGTCTTAAGAAATTAAATTCTGTATTTCTGAGACATCCCTTCAAAAAGCGACTTTCAATAGCCTTAGGGGTTTAAACCTCATTTCAAAATCGATTTCGCAATAGAATATTCTCACGTATAAATGCCCGTCATTCATCGATTCTTTTCGTGACAAGTGCTTATATTTTGTTATTCTTTTGGATTGAAAAGACAATATCACTCCACATTGGTATTAATCTGCGTCAAAGGCGAAATATGCATAACGTAAGAAACAGGGATTTCTTGACTAATGAACTTTCTGCCCTATAAACCGTATACTGTTTATTGTACAGAGCCATATTATGGTCAACAATACCTGATTCCCACTTCGCCGACAGAGGAATCGAGGAATATGGCTTTAAAAGCAAACGCAATCAAATAGTTGAAGCATATGGGGAGACTCACTTGATAACGATGGTTACACAACTTATTTTCTCGGCAAGAACTAGAGGAAGTTCTGGGATGTCTTCTTCCTCTTCTCCATTTTCCCAATCTACATCATCAACGAAGGCCCGTCGAGCGTCTGAAAGAAGAATTATTGTTCAGATATATCAAACTGTTCGTAATTCTTTTTAAAAAAAATATGAAAATCGACCAGGCTTTTAAATAAATCAAAATTATGGGAATATTTGCTAATTATTGGTGTTTGTTTGTATGGTATGGTATATTTTATTTATTCACGGTTTAAAAACAAATGCAATAATTGTGCCCGCATTCAGCAAAATCTGTTTTTCAGCAAGGCCGTGATTACATATAATTAGAACAGAATATAAAACAATGAAAAATACAATTTACAAACAAATATAAGATATATAATAAGTGAACATATTAACAGAAATTTAAGTACAAAACAGAATCATAGTGACAAAGTGAGACACATGATGTATCATCATAATTTCTGCTATTGTTATATTACGTTCATTTCCTTTATTATCATCATTGTTATCATCATTACTAAACGAAAATATTATACCTTCATTTGAAAATTATTATTGTTATTACTATTACAATTGTTATTAGTATTGTCAGTAAAAGTAGGCCTAGGAGTAGTAGTTGTAGTAGTATCAATATTACTAACAGTATTATTGTAATCATAATTATTTATCTTCATTATTAATATCATGATCATTAACATAACCATTATCATTTTATCATCAGAATCATCATTACTACTACTACTACTACTACTACTGCTCCTACTACTTATATTTACGTTTACTGTCATCATAATAATCATGGTCATCATCATCATCATTACTCTTACTGTCACTATCATCATCTCTACGATAAGCAAGATTACTTGAACCTTACTTATTTGAGCAACTAGCTCTTTCAGAGCCACCTCTTTCTCCCAGTCGTGCCATCCACGGTTATCCACAATGGTCAAAGCATTGGTCAATTCCACCTGCTCCCGCATAAGGGTGTGTCCACCCATCATGTCCGGAGGGGCAGTGGGGATGTACCTGTTGATACCCTTCTGCCTAGAGGCCTTGTCATAGTCGATGATGTTGATCAAGGAGTTGATCAAGGACGACTTCCCAGCTCCGGGAGCTCCGACGAACATGACTGTGGTTTTACTTTCCTGGTCGCAGATAGCATCCACCCGGCTACGGGCATCTTCGATTGGAGTTGCCATTTTCTTCAACCCTTGCTCACAAATGATCTTCGTCGAGTATACTATGTTGTATTCAAATGAATCACGCGACTGTATTTATATACAGATAGCATATAGAATATTATTACGCAATAAAACTGCTAGAACTTTCTACGAATTACAATTTTCATCATCGCTCTATCGTGATCTGCTTGCTTGCGTATTTCTGCCCTTTTTAGGAAATTCACCACGCCCACTTTCTGTCCCGCTTCCTCTCTTATGGGATATATAAAAGTGTGGCAGCGATTTTAGAGCAGTTACAGTGGACTGTTAAAAGAAAATGGACAACCCGGTTTCATTGGCTGTGTGTTCTATGTCTTCATCCAGAAGCGAGTATGAAGAATTCATTTCAAACTTGGAAAGTCATGGCAATGTTAAGGTAACCTTTGTGTGTATTGCAACTGATGCTGTAAGGGAAAGTCGTGTATTATGTCAGTATGAGGCAGTGATCTTGATTCATTCAATTGCTAGGGGAAGATTGTCCATTACTGATGTGCAGGATGCCCAGTATGACGAGTTCCTTCCTCGCCTTAGCAAAGAATTCGGTAAGTACATCTTCGCCAAAAGAAGGGGGTACGGGGAAGGAAGAATTTGGGAGCATTAGATTTTAAAAACGCATTTCAACGAAATTGATAAATCTTTGGTAAATTGAAGAGTAAAAATGTTTTATCACTGCCTCCAAAAAAGTAAATGATTTCTTCAAAGGTAATACAAAGTTTTGGGAAATTTTGAACATTTGCTGGATAAAGATTCCTTTCAATTATGAAATATTCAGATTCCCCTGTGGAGGTAGTATAAGCATTAAAAAAAAATAGCTTCTAAAACAGTTCTGCATCGAGAAAAAAATGGATATCAAAATTTACCGGTGCTCCCGGTAAATTCCGATAATTTTCGATAATTTTCAATGTAAGCTGCGACCATGAATATATCAGAATACGTAGTTATGAAACGGGAATAGCAAATCGGTCGATTTCAGTCAAGAAACATTGTTTTATAGCTAAATTAATATCTTGACCTTGAGAGGGAGCTATAAAACAAAAAGAGTTTATGAATACAATTTCATCATTTTGACTCGATTTCAACCGCGACAACGATCACTGAATATTGTAGGAACGCATGTTTCCAATATGGTCATTTGAACCAAATTCATGACCCCATACCAAAACTTGGCAATACCAAAGAGATGCTACAAGTTGTAGTATCTCCTCGGTAATACCTTTAATTTGTATCCCTTTAAGTAAAAACCAAGGGACCTTTCTTGAGCTTCTTTTTTATACTACATTTACCCAAATCGCATAGGCCTATTTATTTCTGGAGATATCGTCCTTTTCTCTCTCTGTTTTGGTCCTAGTGAGCATGTTCCGTGGTATTTAGAAGTCGATAATGATTACACAGTGGTGTAAGATTTCTTTCCATATAATTATTCGTTACTATATAGGTCACAATCTATTAATAAAATTACCAATTTGAGAATCGCACATAATGTAGATAAAATATGAATTTATGAGGCTGTACTTATCAGGAATAGGTTGCAGGACCTGGTCGTATTTTCTTACTTTTCTCATTTGACTTTAAAGCTGCTACCATCAGATGAAAAGTAGGGGGGGGGGGACGTCCTCTTGGTAAAAATGGAATATAAATGGTTAACAATTATTCGTTCTATTTTTTCATTGCCATTCCCGTTTCATTTAGGTCCTTCTCGTATCGGGGTCTTGGTGCATGGACTATCGGATCCTGAAGCTTCAATAGAGAGTTTTATTAACAAGCAGCCAACCACCATGAAATGCTCCTCGTGGGTAAAACTCTGCAAGAGTCTTCAGGATGAGGATGTGATATCCATGATGAAACTCTTCTTAGCCAAGGTGCAGGAGAGCCCTAAACCAGCTGCAGGGTGGCCAACACCCCCAGCCGAGACCGAAGGAGGTCTTCAAGATAGCCAAATACATCCTCAGGTTGAACGCATCACAGCAACAAAGGTGACTTACAGAGGGGAGAGATGGAGTCTTGACATACCTAGTATTGACTTCATCATGTGTGCACAAGCGTGTACTCGGGATTCTCTTTTGCAAACTCTAAAGACTGATGCGATGCAAAATATGATCCACTGTTTATGCTTTGAACAAACACAAGGTGAATTGGCTAAATTTCCTCTTTTAGTGCAAGTCTATGGGTTTTGTAGTCGAGTGGTTTAAACGCTTTACTTCAAATGAAAAGAGAGTGGGTTCAATCTCCGTCATAATTTCCTCTGGCAAGGCATTAACCTACATTTTCCTCCCATACACAGAAGAGAAATGGGGACCTAGTAGGATGACGAAATCATTTGCGTTAGTAAACAAATATACCATGCACTGAGAGGCTCTAGTTGAAATTATGGATCGAGGTGGCAGGTATAGCACTATTTTCTGAGGGGCAAACAGTATTAATACTGATGAGGCTACCCTGGGTATTAACAACACTCATTATTATTAATATTATTATTATTATTATTATCACATTGATCTTGATCGATCGCATATATATGATGTCATCCATGGTATAGTGCCATGGTATAGTGCATTATACCATAGGTGACGTCACGGTTACATCATATAGCAATGTAATGTTTGGTCACATAATGCTATGTTGACCAATCACTGAACAGCCTTTCATTGATCAAAAATATAGACAATACTATAATGGCCTCATGGGGATCATATGGAGGAATACTTCCCAGGGAGTGGAGATGATGCACATTGTGCGTAAATGAATCCGATGACCAGGGGAATAACATCTAGGAAGCGCTAATGCCTGGATTGCATTTGCCCCGGGCGCCGTTCGATAAATTGGTCTTCGTTTTTCGTTCGTTTTGGGGGCATCGCAGGAAGCTCAGGCTACGATGTTTGTGTTTACATTATCTACGACAATCGTGCCATTTTTGTATTGGCCGGGGAAAATCCGTACATAGGCTGCTCAGATATTGTACGGAAATAGCCGTGCAATCTGCGCAGCCATATAGCTCTGTTTAGTCTCATTTCACAACGCCCCCTATCGTCAGAGTCAGCAGCCTAACATGTTAGCCTATGGAATTT
>BEXV01000086.1:425186-435567 GCA_003118195.1 Hemicentrotus pulcherrimus | reverse complement strand
CGCGCCTGTGAGTAGGACCGCGGTAGGAAAATCCGTCTTAAATGTGAGCGGCAGATGTCAGTATACAAATCTGAAGCAGTGCCACTGATTAGGAGAGTTTGGCCTACCCGGTTCGACTACTGCGTTGTTAGGCAATCACAAAACAAAAGAATATACGCCATGTTCTGACCCAGTAAAAACAAGTTGGCCAAAAATATGTGTATAGATGGCTCTGATCCGAAGTAGTGTCAGTAGAACACCCTGCCTTAATAATACCCCCATTGTTTTGCTTGTAGAAATCATGTTCGGATTACTCAAAATGTCATTGTCATCCTCGCATGTAGCAATATGTGAGGTACAAGGCTATTGAAATTGCCTTAGGTTGATTTTTTTAAGTCTTTGCGATCGTATTAGAAATGGATCACGTTAAAGGAAAACAAGGTAAACAAGGTATAATTCATTATTAAATTCATACAATTTTCCATTATTATTGTACTTTTCAGGAAAACTAATATGCTGAATACTGAATATACTGAACATGAATATCGTTTCAAATTTTTGGACATTTTTACATCATAAGTGTTTAGAACAAATGTATATGTTGATGAGAGGAACGAAAAATCAGGATAACTACCGTGTTATAGCATTTAAAAAATATACATATTAATACATTTAAAAAACAAAGATTAAGTGATATTGTATCATCATTTCATATCTGTATGTACATCTGATCTAAACAACAGAATATGTATGATTATTTGGTGAAAATCTAGATTCGTTATTCTTTATAATTTGAACTAATCATTTTGGCTTACGTCGGCAGTTCCAATTAATCAGGAGGTAAATGTCAGTAAAGGTTTAACTTAGAGATTTCATACTTGTTTATACAGTGTATTATGTTCGATTAAGTATTTTGCAATAAGAATGCTGATATATTTTGATATACTATAACAACATAAATCTTTAGAAATTCCATATAGCCTCTACAACAAGGCAAATGCCATTAATAATACAATGACTAACAAAATATTGTATCATAGTCTAGTCGAATATGTAATAGTCTTCAGGCGAATAATTGAACTAAGCTTTTAATTCCAAAAGCAGCAGCAATCCTGAAAAGCGTTGACATACATTCGTACCATTTTTATACCAAATTAAAAGTACATTTTTGTCAAGAGATATCATCTTTTAAAAGAACTTGAATAAACGCCGATAGCTGGTTATAGAACATGAACTATTATTACCAACACTTATCACGCCCATGGTAGAAAATTAGTGCAAGTGCCTTCAATTCAAGGCACATTGTTTTTGCAGTCTTCATTTTTCATTTACTGTGTATACGTTATCACTATCACACAAGTCATGGTACATGTACATCAAAGAAAGCGTCAGTCGCTGACGTAGTCCTACGTCAGCGAAATAACGCATCGTATCGAACAGGCACAAACGGTGAAACCCTCGTCTCCCAACAGACACAACACCTATTTTGTTTATACCGTTAAAAGCTTAGAAGTCTACATCACGTAATCCATGGATATAATACATTATTATCTCGAATGAATGTTTGTCCTTTAGACGTAATCATAAAAGCTATGCAACATGAACCCCCGATCGTGTCGTTCCTGCACATCACGGCATAATAATTAAAATCTATCTTCTATCGAGGATCAGACATTTTATTTTGCTTGTACAATCCGGACTTGTATAAATATATCGAAAACCTACATGCATTTGGTTAACCTAGACCCGGACAGAGACCTTTATACATGAATATATATCAGATGCAAACAATAACGTTCAGTCTTTTTTGGTTCAAATAGACGATGAGGGGTTCGATATCATGTTCGACGTCCAGATCTCATAAGACTGATTTCCCCACCGACTCGTCTGTCGTGTCGTAGAGGCCGTTAAAGTGCATTCCTTTCGTTTCGGTCATTTCGTTCAATCCACCAGTCGCTCCATTGGTCTCTGTCATTTCTGGAGTCTCTTCCATCTCGACGTCGAAGTCGTTGGTGGCGTAGATGTTGCTTCTGGTCCGCTCAAGACGATCGGCCAGAAGCACCGGATCGGTAGCGACCCCCTGTGGCAAAAACCAAGACAATCAACAAAACTTAGAGGATTTGGTTATTTTTGTAACCTTTCGCTTTTCACAATAATTATAAACTATTCCTACTATTATTGTTATCTTTATTATCATTATGGCGCTTCACGGGGTAAGCAAAATTATAATCATTATTATTATGATTATTTTTATAATTGTCATTATTATCATAATAATGATAATAATAATAACATTTATAGGGCGCTTTATACACATGTATTCTAAGCGCACAGGTGGTGCTGTCCAACTTTTAATTATTCAACATGTTTAATACCCTAGAAGCAACAAAGTAAAATGAAATATTACTAATACAATGCAATACAATACAATTGAGTTGAATGGAATTAACTACTTGTGTGCGCCTCCAGTAAACTATAATTGTTTAAAAAGGTGGGTTTTGAGAAGGGTTTTGAATGATTCGATGGATGGGGCATTTTGAATATTATCATTAATGCTATTATTATTATTATTATCATTGTTTTTATTATCATCTTTGTTATTAACATAATTATAATAGTTATTATTATCATTTTTATTGTCATCATTCTTGAAATACTCACATGTCTGCTTGCTCCGACTTCTCTTATCTTACTGGGTTCCTTGGCCCCAATCCCAAAGATGCTTCGTCTGCCTGGATTGCTGCAGATCACAGCTACGATGACGATGATGATCAGGAGAACGACACCGGCTACCGAACACCCGACGATGATAGGTAAGTTGTTGGTCATCGTTAGGGCACCTATATGCAACGATAAATAGGGAACTTTTATAGAATACCCCACCACTCAAGAAACTGATGCCCTAACCTGTATCCTTATCCCATTCTTTACTCTAACCCTGAAACCATCTACTGGTGCGTTTGGGGGGGTATTCGGCACTTTAGCGGTATTGAGGATTCAAGGATACTACAACTATTATTATTATTATTAATAATAATGACAACAACAAATGATTATAATGATAATTTAAAAAAGGAAATAATGATGATAGAAAATAATGATAATCGAAGAAGAAGAAAAAGAAGAGGAAGAAGAAGAAGAAAAAGAAGAGGAAGAAGGAGAAAAAAAGGAAGAAAAAGAATGAAGATAATCATAAATGTAGCCTCATCAGTATTGATCACGCTCTTTCAGAGGGCACTTCAATTATTGTTACTGCAGCATCGCCAGGTATAATTTAATACACTTCAGTCGAGAAAGAGAAACGTGGTTAAAAGTGTCCGAAGATGACTTGTAAGCACTGATCAAGGATCGAACTCATGATATATCGTATGAGAGTCAAAAACCCTAACCTATACACCAAAGTGCTTTTGTGAATCCACAGTGTTCCCACTTACCGATTTTATTTCCATCACTTTCCATCGGATTTATACCCTAAGTATTTTCCCTCTTCAAATTCTTTTGCCAGGGTAATACTTATTGCAGGGCCCTCAGGAAGAACAGTGATTATAATGAAGCTTCCCTGGGTAAACAATATTCTTATTATCATCAATAATGTATTTCACACTATGCAAATCATTGATACCGGCTGTAGGAGAGAGTTTGTAACATACATGTTCTCTCACGTACCCTCACAACAAAACTGCTCTATATATCAATCAATAACTTTAAGGATCGATTTCTTTCATTATTAAGATGTGATATTTATTATATTGATATAAACACATTTCTCAAGAAAGGAGAGAAAGTATTAGGGGGAAAACACAAATATCACTTACTTGCTGATGTTGACTCTATCGCATTGGTAGACCCTGCAATATAAATATGATTAATTAACTTTTAATTTTAGTTCATCTACAGAAATACTATCGTATACATGGAAATATAACAAAGACAAGTTATCAAAAGTTGATCAAGATATTAGTGATGAGTTGTAACACACACACACACACGCGAGGGCGCGCGCACACACACACACACACACATCATCCTCGCCCATACATCTACATCTTGTGTTTTATGTTTTAGGATTTTTTTTGGTATAAACCTATCGGTTATGAGAAATTCTACAAAATGTAGTTTCTATAACCTATAACCGCATTAGCTGGCTCTGCAATCAATACAAAAGCAACACAATACATCATTAAAGAAAACAAGAAGACCTTAAGACGCAGGTAAAGAGAGGGGGAGGAACAAGGAGGGTGGAAAGTTAAGGAGATGAACAAAGAGAAAGTGAAAGTGAGATGGTGAGGGAGAGCTTGAACAGGGGCTGTGACACAAGGCATGAGATTTGAGGTGTGATCCATTGTCTTTAATGTTGTGAATTTTCACATCTACACTTGCCATGCTTGCTACCACTACAGAGACTGATCATTATCAAATCATCTTACCAGCTGTCGACTCCATCGCATTGGTTGGCTCTGCAATATACATGTAGAAGCAACACAATAAATACATTATTAAAGAAAACAAAAATAAAATTGCAGTTTATTTATAACAAACCACCGTCGATATTTACAAATTACCAAAACTATTAGCATCAAATCCTGGAACTTTTAATTTCAAAATGTCGTAGTACCATAGAATATAACTCTACGTTACTTATTAACACACATCATTTTCATTTGAGATAGGGATACATTATACGCACAGAGGAGGAGGAGGGGTGACACTCCCACCCTTCGAATAGACGAAGCTATGTTAAAATTAAGGTGAATGTGAGTAATATAATGATAATAAACATTCTTATCATGATAATTAGATATATGCACATTTATATTATGAAGGTTAGTAAGCAGATTAGAGATTCCAATGTAACACAATTACCAGAACCCAGAGTCTGTGATGTTCTCGGCGATGATGTCCTCGTATCACTTAAAGTCACAGATGTGGTTGGAGTGGATGTCATTGACGTGACGGGACTGATATTGGCTGATGTGATGGAATTTGTTATCGTAATCGTGACAGAATTCGAATTCATTGTTCCTACTGGGGTGGAAGATGTGATCGTGACAGGAATGGAAGTCATGGATGAAACAGGAATGGAAGTCATGGATGGAGTAGAAGTAGTCGTCATGGTTGAAACAGGAATGGAATTCGTGGATGTAACAGACATGGATGACGAAGATGGAGTTGCAGAAGTATTTGTAGCTGTGATAGGACAGGAATTGAAATCATGGTTTTGACAGAAGTATAAGATGTTTGTTAAAGATGGGAAGAGCTGTTATGAATGAAACTGAGCTTGAATTCAATATCTTTCACTTGGGTGAGCCTGAGGAGAACATTAGATGAATATATAGAACATGCAAAACATGTGTATATATTCATACATATTCTTGTATAACTGTATACATGAATTTGTTTAAATTTAATACATTCATGTTAATACATGTGTATACACCCATCTAAGCCCATGGAAATAACGCATATAATTATTAAAATATTGTACGCAGAGACATATCATTTTGAGTCTGATTATATACGGTGGATATGTGAACATGAATTATTGTTAAAGAATTAATAATACGTATGGATTATTGATAAATGTCCCTCAATAAGTGTTATAACGTGATAACATTAACCGACCACAAGGATTACACAAATGAATCGTATTGCTTTCAAATATATAAGATTAGAGCGAAGTATCATGACTTAGTGATGATAAAACCCCAACATATAACAAGTTATTTACGTGTTGTATGGGTGGCTGTGACGAAAGGAGGAAAAGGGTCATTAATTATTGATACATGGATATCCAAACGGAAACGGTTAATGATTCCATGCCAGTAGACATAACAATAGTATTATGCCCCAAAACCAAAGATAGATATTTAAAAAATGCATAAATACGTGCAAATAGTTCTTACTTTGTGTAGTAGGCCTCTGTGGAGCTGTAAAAAAGCAATTAAAAAAAAAGAACTACTACTAATTGGCTGTACAATCAATCATAACAATGAAGCATTAATCGTCGGCCGGCTGGTAGAATGGCGTTAGCGCGCGAGCGAATCGAAAACTGCTTTTCGAATGATTCGCATTTAAAGATTTGTTTTATATTTAAACTGTTTTTCGTCCCGAAAACTGGTTTTAAACTTAAAAGACTTATCAAAATGTTATAGTAGAACACGGCCACATTTTTCTTCCGGAAATAAGTCAGTTTCTATCTGCATAAACTATGACAATAAACCCTTTCTTCATTGTATATCAATCTTTCAAATTCCACCTAGCCGTTTTTCAAAAGAAATCTATAAAGCATGCTTTTTAGGCTACAACTAACAATGCACTTTCATAAAACATATCATCACTTACAGTTTTTTAAACTAAAATAAATCAAGAAATCAAGAAGTACGCGCTTGCGATTAATGTGATATGCTTTTATACCTCAGTGTACTATATGATTCAGTGATGCAGTAAGAATAAGCAAACATCAACCAGCCATTCACAAACTGTAATATCTTACTAGTTACATTCCATCTAATGTGCATGTTTAAAAATTTGTATTTGCTACGGAAGGGAGTCTGTGATATATTCTGATGAAGACAAATTCTAGAAGAGAAAATATTGCAATTTGTAACTTCCTTTAGTTGAAGTTGTCGAAGCTAGAGGTCGATAAAAAAAGGATTGATAGAAAGAAGAAAAAATGGGGAGAGAAAAACTGTTAGAATTATAATTTATATTCAGGCACATAAGAATCGTCGTCAATGCCATACAATAAATTATATCATTTTCAAATATTCTAATAGATAACTAGTTTGCGGACATCACGCCTGATCGACATAATTTGTGGAGACCGTCGTTGAGACCCACTCATATGGTGGCGCAGTGGTTAGAGCGCCCGTCTCATGAACGGGAGGTCGTGGGGTTCGAACCTCGGCTGAGCCATACGTTTTTCTGCCTTCTGGCTAGGCGCTCAGTATATTAGATTGGAGAAGGGTTAGTAATAAGATATTATGTTATGCAGGGCCCCTGGAAGTGCAGTTTCATAACTGAAGTGGCTATCGTGGGTAAATAAATCGTTATTATTGTTATTATTATAGGTTATGGCGTTAAACAAAGATATTTTTTCCCGTCATAACAATTAAGAAGACTAAATCTGAATAATATGAAGTTAAGCTACTTTAACAAAGCACACAAAATATAGAACTCTGATTGCTAAAATAAAACTTTGTACGTGTATTTGGGTTTGTTGTACAGATAAAACGGTTTGTTCAAGTTATTCTGCTCACCTATTTCAACTGTAACGTTGAACGAACATGACGCACTGTTTCCAGCTCTGTCAGAGACAGTGAAAGTGTAGGTTGTTGTTCCAACAGGATAAGTAGGCCTACCCCCTGACCTGTCTATGAAGGGTAGGAGAGAAGTATCTAAGGGTCTGTCAGAGTAATTATCAGAACTGTTTTTGAGTTGGAATGCGGAATCCACCGAGGTGTGATCCTGGTATATGTCATCTGGACAGACGATGACAGGGGGCTCCCGATCTGATAGGGAGATGGAAACAATAAACAAATATCGATCATAGCATAATTATGATAATAATAATAATAATAATAATAATACATAACATTTATTAGGCGCTTAATACTGATGTTTCAAAGCACACAGTGTTCTGATTAAGAGAAGACTATAACCCGTTGAATTAAATAAGAAGAAAAAGCGAAAATACAAAAGTATCATAGATAAGGTAAGAAAAACAGTGGCAATCAACTAAATAAAGACAAATATGGTGCGCACCTCCATTGACCGACGCACAACTGCAATTTACAATTTGAAAAGATAGGTTTTGAGTAGAGATTTGAATTGAGATACAGAGGGGGCGCAGTGAATAAAGGCGGGCAGTTTGTTCCAGAGAGCGGGGGCAATAACTGAAAAGGCGCGGTCACCATACCGGGTGTTAGTGCGGGGTCCAGGTGTTAACAGTAATGTGGAAGATGAACGAAGTGTTCGTGACGACGTACGGGAACGTAAGGATATGAGATCGGAAAGGTAAGAGGGGGCTAAGCCATTGATAGCTTTGTAGCACAGGAGAAGAATTTTGAAGGATATGCGGTGGTGAATTTTAAGCCAATGTAGTGAGTTCAATATTGGAGTTATGTGCTCTGATTTACGCGTGAGAGTCACAAGCCGAGCAGCGCTATTCTGTACCCTTTGAAGTGGGACTAGATGTGACTGAGGGACTTTAACGTTATTATAAATGGAAGTAGCTATCTAGAAATGCATTTAGTTTTGACAAATTGGAAGTCCATCGTAATACCATAGGTGCAACCAAATGTGACTTCATGGTCCTGTAGGTAAATCGTTTCAAAGGTATCCTGTATCAAAACAAGACTTTAATATGACTTTATTTCAGGTATCTGAAGTCTTACCTTCTACAGTTACTCTTGCTTCTGGACATGACTTTGAGAGTGTCCCATCTGATATCGTAATGTTGACAGTATGTGCTGCTGCTGAGATGTCTAGTATGGGACTGCTAGAGCTATCATCGTAAGTTCTCGTGATGTTGATACTTCCATAGGGTACATACGTCGTAGACTCAGCTAGATACGTGACGTTGAATTGTGGGTCTTGGTAAGTGTAGAAAGGTTCACCAGAATCTGTCCCGACAGTTAGATCCACGGGACCAGGGCAGACGATTGGAAGCTCTTGTACTGTAGGCATAATAGTAGTAAGAAGTAACGTTGTACCACAAGGAAATATATTTCGTAATGATTACCCACAATTTAAAGTAAAACAAGAAGGGCATATAATAAGTTTTCATCAGTCCAACTTATCTTCCTAAAATAATTCAAACCTCCCTAAAATATCACCAAAAGTTGTTAGCTAAACCGGCCCAACTGCCCTCGGCTCAATAGTTTTGTTTGCTGATTATAATTACTATATAATTTCTCGCCATTGTTTTACTAAGTTATAACCCCTATAAAAGGGCAGCATATGGCCTATCCATGACAGGCTATCGAGATTACGGCAAGTACGGATTGAGATACCAAACGGCATAATGATTTGTCAACTCATTCGTCAAATATGCGTTTTGTGAAGGGTACAATTTATATTATGATTATGTTGATACGTATTTTAACTTTTGTTAATAATATATGGACCTAGTTTGTATATTACTTTTTTTTATTGATATGCTGAAAAATGCAGAAATAAAATCAAACAAACAAAGAAATTATCAATTCCCGATGTACACGAAGTGTCCGAACGATTACCTCATCATTAGGCCTAAAATAAAAACTTGCTGTATTGCCCTTTGCGACCGACCCAAAAATCTGAAAATCTACGGTGGGCATTTAAAAAAAGTTTTTACGAAAAGGTTTTTACAAAAAAAAACTTTTCCGACTGACCGACCCATGTTTTGGCACCCAAATTCAATACAACAAGTTTTTATTTAAGCCTTACGTCGAACGCTGATCATGAAAATGAGGGCAAATAGTACATGTGCCAGTAATTCAACACCATAAAGTATATTTATTTTGCTTCCACATGCTGTAGGATGTCAATGGGCGCGACAAATGTGGCTAATTTTCCATTTTCGTGGGTCACTTCCCGCAGCTACACAAAAACACGCTCGTTAGGAGTATTCGATTGTGCTGAAACCAATTATGAATGTTGCCATCCCTAAAAAGTGCACCCTGTAAAGATTAAAGCGTTGTTTGATGCGTATTTATGTGCACAATACAATACAGACCTATGTATTGTTTTCCTGTGCCCTTAACAACATTGCTTTGCCAAAATGAAGTAAGTCATTCAAACTAATCTTGCATTCAGTGTCTAGACTTTTAAATATACATCAAGTAGCTTACAGAAAGATGTTTTGAGATTATGTAAAGCAATTTTTTGTTTGGATCATTTCGAAAATTGGAGGAAAGTCGGATATACTCAGGTATTTTATCACAATTGTTTTTGTTCATAGAATTTAACAAAAATGCCATCAGCAGTATCATTCAGCAATTCAGTTTAATATGAACATCGCAACCAGATGCATTGCAAATTTTCATGCGATCAAGGGGGCTCTGGTACTGATGTAAGGCAGGGGCATCGATCATACTTGAGAATGACATGCCGTGACATGCCGTGCGAATTAACAAGGCAACAAAATATTCAGTGAGAGATGGTCCTATTACCTTCCTTCTTTTCTTTAATTTGTGTTTTTGTCCCTCTAATCTTAGAAGAAGAAAAAAAATGCTCATGAAGAAGGAAGTGGAATATCCCCTATTTCCCGCATCTATGCCACTGGTTACAACGATAAAAAAGTTCATCCTCCAAATCATCCTGCAACATACACACTATGGATTAGCATACCTTTTCGCAGAAATCACTACAACCATAACAATATTACACAATACATATTATAAGATGGGTAGAAGAATCC
>BEXV01000086.1:369824-388956 GCA_003118195.1 Hemicentrotus pulcherrimus | reverse complement strand
CCCCCCCCCCCCCCGCCTCTTTAGTTTAAAATATAATTGCTGAGCCTGAAGTGTCATAATTGTGACAGAAAGATATCACAATGTGTTAAAAATATTTCAAGCTAAAATTACATTTGCAAAAAAAAATTCAAATGTAAAATATACATTTCAGCTTTAAATATTTGAAGGATCTCATGAAACATTAACATACATCCCATATAATAGAAAGAAATTGAGTCAAATTTATGAAGCTGTTAAAACCTTACAGAATCAGAAAACACTACAAAGATGATACGGCATAATAATTGGACTAATAAAAAGAAAAAGGCATTTGTGAATTTCCAGGGGTCTCTTTTACATTTTATTTCTTCTAATGATAATACGTGTATGCATAAACATATTTTCAAGGGTTCCTTCCACAAAAAATATTTTTCGTCCATCAAATGATTTTTTTTTTCTTTCTTATACATGTATACAGTTTAGAAGTGTTATTTCATATGACTACCGGTACATCAAAGATCTCATTTTTCTAATTGCAACCAAAATAGATATGCTAGGTATGACACGTTTTCCCCATCTGTAGATCCAAGGCATAAATATGAAGGCACCCCCATCAATGTAGGACGTCAAGTCATTCATGTATTTAGCACAGGGTCAATGCCTTTCTGGTTGTCACAAGACAATGCACAGTGAAAACTGGAAACTTGTTACAAACCTGTAATAAGGTCATTTTGCCAGTCTCAGTTCTTTGTTGTCCCTGATATAACAAGATTTCCATACAAGGTAGATTTCATTGGCCCCCAAGTGTTTTGTTACATGAGGTTCAATGGTATGTGTCCGGGGGCAAGTCCAGGCTATTTCCGATTTATTATACATGTACCACATCACTGTGTTTGGTTTACAGCCCTGTTGCAGCTTCATATTATACATAAAGTGAAATCACATATATTTGATGTCCAAATTCCTTGAACATGCTTGCAGGTGATGTTCATGTGTCTATTAAATGAAGCTATGATCCTGTTTACATTTCATTTAAATATTAATTTCGCCTGAGATGAAAGCACACATAGGCACATTTTACATGGTTTATATAACATTTCATTTACACTGTATAACAAATCAAATAATTGTAACAAATACTTTATATTAACTGAACTTCCTGCATAAAGGTATTGGTTAACAATGCATGAATAAATAAAATTCCTCAATACTGTGCTAGCATGAATACTACAGTTAACATGATAGACACAAGATTCTGTTAAGGTATCAAAGGTATCAAATGGAAATTGACTAATGTTTTAAAAACATGGGGTACTCTTGTTGCAGCCCGAAGGGGTATGTATATGCACGTTCGCAGCTCTGTAAACTGCATAGACATAATAATTTAGCGTTTTCATTCTACTTTTGAGATAAAAGGGCCCTATTTTCACGTGAACCATACTGTTAAAAACTGATATCATTGTAAAGAAGAATTAAGTATGTTTTTGGTCTGTTATTGCACTTTTTTTATTATTTGAACATGTACGTAGTACTTTTTTCAAGCAAATTTCGCATGTTGTAGACCGCGGAGCGAGACCGCGAGCGAGACCGCAAGTTGTTCATAAGTTCAAGACTTCATCATGCCTGGGCTGGAAAGTAAGAAATGTGGCTGTGGTTGAAATTATGTTTTTGATCATTCTATCATGTATATACTTAAGGGATTGACCATAAAATGGCCTGTAGGCCTATAGTCAATCCCATCATTATCTGCTTTGTTATGTTTATGTTGTATTCTTCTTTGTCTTCTGATTGTTTTGTATTTTTATCAGATTGTGGAAATAAACTTGAATTGAAATTTGTTTGCAGAAACAAAAAAATTGGTGTTAATTAAGCACCATCGAAGAGGGATCAAAGAGGATTAAAATTCCCAAAATACTTGACTCCAGTGTGAGCCGCATTGAGTCAAGCGAGGACGAGAACCTTGTTGATGTGTGCTAGAAAAGCTTGGCCAAGAGGTCTATAGACCAAGTGTCAAAACAGAAGGTATAATCAAAATATCTTTAAAAACCTTCCAAGGTAGCTGTTCTTGGGAGCTAAGAGCTGCAGTTTGGCCAGTACCAGGGGTCTACCTTCAAGTGGCTCCTCAGCAACGACCTAGGCTATGCAACATACATTGTCAACAGCCCGGTATGTGAGAAGCGTTCGGACAAGCCACTCTGCAGGAACAAGTTCAACTTCAAAGACTATATTGAGCTGTTTAAGGAGGGAAAGAACGCATTGCAGCTGAAGGCGAGGAAAGACAAGGAGCAACAGAAACACCAGTCACTTCAATGGCAGCTCCAAGTGTGAGTGCTGTGTGCAGTCCTCATCCAGTTGTGAAGACTACTAGCACAGTATCCAAGCCGCCTTCAGGTGATTTTAATCATATTTTTATATTTCTTCATGCCTTACACATGCATTAATATATTCATTCCTTTAAGAGATTTCAGTTTTTTCTTCCTGATGAAGACATGTGAAATATATGATAGTTTAAGCATATTGAAGTAGGGCCCAAATTAAGGCAGCAGACGACAGATGAGTCAAGCAGACGCCAGATGGATCTAGCAAATGCCAAATACTGCCCTCACCTTTAGAGGGCGGCATTCCACTTCAGAGCTCGGAGTGGAAGTGTCTGCCTCTTACTTGCATCACACTAACACTGCCTGAATCACTTCTATGGACGATATTACCCTCCAGGACTTCAGTGATGTGTGCGAAGTAGGCACCATTGCCTACTTTAATATTTACATTTCCATTCCCACCCTTGTTTTAGTCACTTCAGAAGCAGGCATTAGCAGCTGCCAAGAAGGGGCAGCTGGATTCGATTATGAAGAAAGAAATTGAGAGCTGGGCTCCAGTTACATGTACATCATCCTCTGCACCTGCAGACCATGACCAGATATCACGGCTATATAAAAGGCTGAAGGTGAATCATGTGACACAAAAAAAAAGAACTGGAGGAGATGCAAAACCTGATCATTCGCTTCCAGGTACAGCTTCTGGACCAACCAAGTCTGAAGGAATGTGGTGATTGAGTGCAGTAGAAATCATAGATAAAGTTGAATCTCTAATTTACCAACAAAGTTTGGAATTTGGAAATACTAGCATTGACTTAGTTTAATGAACAAGTTTGCATTTTGCTAAGTTGGGATTGGGTTACACATACAGGTACCGTAGTCAATATTTGAAGTTGACTTACTTCATTAAAGAAAAATGCTATGGAAAAAAACAAATTTGTGAAATTGCAGCGATTGTAAAGATTATTAAGTACAATATATGAACCTCATAGCGATTTCCAAAATTGGTGGGCAACCCAGTGGATCCCACAAGTGAAGACTACAATTTTCCTATGAACCAGGGTCATTCTATTCAATGTACATGTAAAAAATAAATATTTGTATAATTGAAGCTCACAAACTTGACTTCTCATTCAACAGGCAATATGGAACGATGCTTATAATTTAGAAGAACAGCCTTGATAAAGCATGCATGCAGACAAACAAACTACCTGTACCTTAATTGTACTGAGAACCAAGATTTCATACATACAGTCTGCTCTTCAAAACCCATTCATTTTGTTACAATGCGGCGAGCAGAGCAAGCAGATTTTGCATTCAAATATCAAGCGCTTCACCACCAAACTAAAGACGAAACCTGATGTGTTGATTTAGTTGTCTTTCCTTAAAACAAAATGTTGAATAACAATTAAGGCACTTTAGATTGTATAAGTGTGCTTTATTTCAAATACCAGGCAGAGCTGGAAGACATTACATCCGAGCCACATGAATCGCCACAAAGCTTGGGACCACCCATTAGTGCTCAAACAGCTAGTGCCAAGACCCCAAGCCCAAATGCCCAGCAAAATATAGACCATCAGCTACCAAGCCCTGCCAAACAATCAGCGCCACGTTCAGTTCCAGCCAGTCTAACCCCAAGTCCACTAGCAGCTGTGAAGAGGTAACCATCCCCAGCGTCTGTGCCAAGCACTTCAAAGGTTTGTAAAGAAATTTGGATACAAGTTTGATACAATGCTAATTTGGGCATAAAGTGATCCATTAACTTTATATTTGTTCCCAGAAGTAATAGTTGAGACTTCACACATATTAATACCAATTTTATTGTAAGATTCTTGAGAATGATATGTGAGATTTTCATAGAAAAAAGTTTTGTCGAGGTCTAGGTCTAGGTCAAAGGTCAAGGTCACATTGGGACTAAGAAATACTTGCGACACTCTAGAGTCCACATCCTTAACAGATTTTAAAATAACTTCAGTCAGTACATATCACTGTCTCAAACTGCAAAAAAAAAAAGAAGACGTCTGTCAAGGTCAAAGTGGAATCAAATTTTTACCTGGCAAGAGAGTATTGCATTGCTTTACGTTATACTTGTCTCGCCTGCATAGCTCAAGCGAGACATAGGCGCCGCTTTTCAGACAGTTGGACATTGACTGTGGACTAAACACAGATCCAAAAAAGACTATAAGAAACTTGAAGTAAGAAAATCAGTTATGGCTGATATGAAAAGACTTGCCACCTTATACACTGAGTATAAACATGAGTATAAACATGAGGTTCATGGGACTGCAGATCTCACAATGGGACATGCTGGAGACATGTTCAGTAGAGAGCACTTCAAATCTTTGACAGAGGCAATCCAGATGCTCACTTATGATGAAACTGAAGGCAAACTAAAGCCAGGACTGAAACTCTGCTTGTACTTTGTGCTGAAAAAAGCTAGCAAAATCACTAAAGCTATTTTTCTTGTATCCAGGCTAGATGAAGATGCATCTGAGATTGACAAGTTCGTAGAGATTCTTGACTTGAACCAGAATTTGATTTTTGGGGATGCACACTATGAAATCCAAAAGAATCGCCAAGTGCATTTGAGGAAGCCTGCAGAGCTCCTGCTTGAGGCTGACATTGAAGCATTGAAGACATACACTCAAAAGAAAGTCACAGAAATCATCTCTGATGAGTACCTGGTTTGGGATTCTCACGCATTTGTAGACTTATGCGATCTGACTTGCTCGCAATTGACATTGTGGAATGCAAGGCGTGGTGGGGAACCCAGCAGGCTTACAACAAATATTAGGCATTATAGGCAATTCTTTGCTGCTCTAAAAAAAATGGTGAATTTTACGGTGATTTTGTATTTCATTTTTTTCCGTCAAAATTATCCCTTAAATTTCACATTTTTGGTGCATCAATAGGAGGACTTGACAAAAGCGAGATTAAAGGCAACACTAACCGCTCGTCTCAAAAGAGCCTTGGATCCTGAGATCGCAGCATGAAATACTGACAAAGAAAGGCTTGAAGAAGGCATTGCAGAACAACCAGGCAATCACTTTCTCCTGGGAAGTGAGAAGAAGCATTGACAGAAGACTCAAACGTCTCGAAAAGAAGGCAGAAGATCGCAACGCCACGACTAACACAACCTTTGTGGAAGAGGGCATCGTAGACGACACTATCCTTAATAGCAATATTGAGGATCTGCCTGAAAACGACAGAAATCAAGACATAGTGGAGATAATTATAATCCCGACATCTAACCACTTCAAAGTTCTTGGTATTCAAGAAACAATAACAGAAGCTTCGCCGTTAACACTTACTAGATCTACTTCTACTTCACCAGCATACCAGGAGCAGATAGAGGGCTACCGCCACCGACATAGTGTGATCCGCAACAAACATGATGTAGTTGTGGTGGGAGATTCCATGATGAAACACATCGACGGAAGACATCTCTCCCGCAGCAAGAACGTGAAGTGCGTCTCTTTCCCTGGTGCAAAAGTGAGACATCTTCACCTCTTCACCTTGCGAGTTTCTCAAGCCAGGGGGAGAACTGATCATCCATGCTGGCACAAACAACATCTCTGAGGGTGCTGGTGAAGTTTGCCACCAAATCACAGACCTCGGCAAGTCTGTTGCTGCCGAGGGGTTTACCGTCTCAGTCTCTACGATCATCCATCGTAGATGGGAGAGTGAAGCGGACAAGAAGCGGACAAGAAGCGGGTTGATGAGATCAACTATCTCATGGAGTTGGCAGCCAGCGAGCAGCATCTTGGGCGTGATGGCGTTCACCTCAACAGAGCCGGTCAACGAATCTTGGCAGGCAACATGGAACGCCTCATCAACCGTGCTGACCGACAACATGAGGCCAGGGCTGGACTCAACAGACGTCCAATCAGGGTACAGGAAGTCAACCTGGAGCAAGGCGGCATCAAGCCATCTACCGAGAAAACCAGAGTCTTCATTCTGATGAGGAAAAAAAGCAGCCCCCCTAAAATCCTACGCCGAAGCTGTTACTGGGAGATCTTTGGATTTCAGTGCAGTCGATCAAAGGTCACGACTGAAACCAGCCTTCAGACCATCCAAGGTGGACATAACAGACTGGGAGAAATATCTTCAATTTGTAAGAAGGGTACTGAATTAAGTGAAAGTTTGACAAAATCAAGTGATGACCCGAAAATGATAGTTGACGGTCTGAAATATAAGTTCCCTTGTGGGAACTGTGATAAGCCTGTCAAATGTAATCAACACGGCCTCATGTGTTCTGATTGTAAAAAATGGTTTCACACTAGTTGTCAAACTATCACTTTTTCAGAGTACCGCAGGTTATATTATGAATGCCCTGATGAGAAGTGGAATTGTTTTAATATGTTGTCTGCCATCTTTTTGTGACTCATTATTTACTGACGATTTTCTAGAGAAAGAAAGCCAAAATGAGGATAGACTAAAAGACTATTTTAAGGTAACACGTGTTACACCTGAAAAGCAAGCGATAGCAAGAATTATTCAGCCAAACCTCAGAGATGTAAACATTTCTCTTTATCAAGAATTTGAAGAAAAGTTTAAAGTTAAATGTCTTCATTTTTTACACCTTAATGTGAGGTCTATCCTAAACAAGATATCGGAACTTAGAATTCTTTTTAAAAGAAAAATGCTGTCTATTAGTACTATCAGCACCATGGCCTCGCAACAAATTGTAAAAAATGAAGCGTTACATGACCATGTATATGACGAGGTTGATGAACAAATACGTTTCACTACCTGGAAAGTTTGCCTAAAGTGCGGGGCAAACAATATCAGGACAAAGCGTATATGTGTGTCTTGTTCTACAAGTTTCAAGGCGCAGAGTGATTTGTTAGAGCAAGGAGCAGCGGGAACATCTTCGAGCAGCAGTTACAGACAGACAAAAAAAAAATCAGAGTCTCGAACAAAGATAACATACTCTTATCTGGATGTTTCAGACCCAACACAGTCTCCGATCCCGAGGCTAAAGTCCATGCTGGCGAGCCTATCTTCGTGAACCCCAACTCACACGCAAGTGTACTTCGAGTGTTACAAGAAATTGGAAGACAGGTCCAAATAAAGAAGTATGTCCCTGGAGGAGAAAGAGAGTGGGTAGCCATAACGTGTGATGGACTCCCCTTCTACATAGCACAAAGAGTTATGAAAGAAACATTCTTCTGCCAAGAATGTCAGAAGGCAGTCTTCACTAGGAAGGCGTATGAAGCGCACTGTCTAGAACATAGCACATACCAAGAGGTGACGTCAGTAGACCTTCCCACCGTCTACGAATTTGACTGGGTGCTACTGAGGATAGGTCATAGCCATGTCGAGATGAACATGGTACGTTCATTTTTCACTTTGAATTGGGAGGTGTGTGTTAAGGAACTTGCCAAATGTATGGGTTTTTGCTCAGAGAACGCACAAAAGTATGCCAAGTCAGGCAGTGACCATCACAAGACGTGGGAGATGTTCCAGGTGCTACATCATGGAACAATGCAGGAACTTGTTCAACCATATGTAAGGGAGTGCAGATCAGCAAGCACTGAGGCAACTGCCAAGGGCGGAGGGGGAGAGTCCACGGAAGCGTTAATTCATTTTATAACTGGATTCAACACCAAATGATATTCAACACCGAACGATATTCAACACCGATCGATATTCAACACCGAACGATATTCAACACCGAACAACATTCATCTCTACTTTATCATTATTTGCATCAAACTACTCTTGAACATTTGGACGTTCATCGACCACAAATAGCTGAAAGCTTTATTGTCTTTGTTTCTTATGAAAGAACAGGGACATATTAAAATGATATTGCCTTGTCATTGTTGTTATTTCATTGCTATTTATCGATCGCTACTTTCTTACATGTTCACTTATTGAAAGTAGATATTTTGCAAACCTTCCTCCTTAACAATTGTTTAAAAAGAAGCTTTTGTTTTATGACTTGATATCTATTGCTGATTGTTGCTCCATACCATTGTTGATTTTTTTTTTGCTGGTTATGAAGATTTATTGTGTGATTGATTGTTGTCGAATATTTCTAAATATTACAGACCGAGATCATTTTTAAATCATATCCGCATTCTCATCCGCTGTACAAATAGACTAACTACTGTACTTACATTGTTGTGTGATTGTATAATGTAGTGTCATGTAACAAGCGGCAGTCTTTTGCTGTAGAAGTAGAATAGCTCTGGTTCTTCTAGTATTAATTCAGGATCAACAACATCCGGGGACCCCGATTTTGAACCCCCGACTGTATATTGTTTTAAATATTTTACACAAGCTTAGTGCTTATTTAAATAAATGCTTTTAAATTGGATACATTGTTTCTATTGTTCTTTGTTTGAAGTCCTATCGTTCTCTGGTAAATTACAGTGAAAAATGGGGCAAGCCTTGGACTGGGGAAACTCAATATGACATATATACGATTCGTACGATTAATGATATCATTTTCAACCTCCCGATTTAAGCTCTTGCCAAATTTGTTTTACCGTATGACAGTAGATCTACATGTGCACATACATGTATAGCCTTTAGTCTAGGGTTCTACGCTACCTAAATCTATCACAGAGTATGAGAACAAATTGAGCACTTCAGCTAGCTATTATTTACAGCCTGATATTAAGGCAAACATAATAAATATTGTAACTTACTACTACATGTACCAGCAAATGGCGAAAATGGCAAAAAAAATAAATGCATAACAATAATGATGGCGAGTGGCAATCAAAAAAGACCTACAGTATGCCTATCACTATCAGATGCAACTGAATGTGTGGGAGATCAAAAAAGGTGTGGTTGTCCTGTAGACTGAAAAGGAAGTTGTAGTCGACTACATTGAACAAGTTCAGAGTGTCAAGCATTTCTTTCTTAGTGGTGTTCTTCCCGAGCTGGTAGGAAGATGGCTATGCAGGAAGCCAGTCGAGTCATCAGAAGGAGGAGCTAGGATTCCGGAAGCAGGAAGATGGCTATGCAGGAAGCCAGTCGAGTCATCAGAAGGAGGAGCTAGGATTCCGGAAGCAGTGCCAACAGTAGAGAGGAGCGAGGATGAAGAGGGCAGGGTATGGGGCTACTGCGAGAAGCCATCATATGGAGATATGATCGGATGTGATGGCAAAAACTGTAAGATCCAATGGTTCCACATGTACTGCCTTATGATTCGCGTCCCCTAAAGGGCAAATGGTACTATCCTCATTGTCGAAAGCAGCCCAAGAATGGAGGAAAAGATCTAAATGTTAAACGGACAAATAAAAAACAAATTTTGATGTCTGATCGACCATGGATTATCCACTGATGCAGCAGGAACGTGCAGCGTGATTCATGCTTGTGCTGTTCTTTTCAACATTTCAAAGAACCTGTGAAGCCTGATTAAGAGCCTGAAATGGACTGCCTGATAATTTGCGTTCCATCAAAGGGCAAATGGCACTGTCCTCATTGTCGAAACAGCCAAAGAATGGAGGGAAGAAGAAGTTTAAGTCAAAGTGAACCGTTTCATGACTCTACGTACAGTACTTTGCATAATAAATTGTTTTCTATCTACCGGTAGTTGTAAATATTATTATAACACTTGACCCCATACTTTAATATTGTAACATCCATTCACCCCCTCCCCCACAAAACCTTTTCATTTATGGTATACCAAATATTCTTTTATTGCTCAACGGATTCACAAAGCATGGTTTGTCCTCAAACCTAGGTTTTCGTACGTCATATGACGCGTTTCAGGTTTGAGTTCAGACCTTGGTCTGAAATACATTTCACAAAGCAGGTTTGTCGTCAAACCTAGGTTTATCTACGTCATATGACGCGTTGCAGGTTTGAGTTCAGACCTTGGTCTGAAATCACATTTCACAAAGCAGGTTTGTCGTCAAACCTTGGTTTATGTACGTCATATGACGCGAAATTTACAGACTGCTCTGAGGGTAGGTTTGTAATTTCTCAAACCAGGTTTGAGAGCTATCAACCAATCAGCATGCAGCAATCCGTGGAGAAAGTTTTAGCTCGATTGATTTTATACAAATATTTTACCGCCCAAATAATCTGCGATAATATCTGGTCAGCCCGATTTTAGAGCAATTGAAATCTCTCAATCTCTCGTTCCTTTCCTTCAACAGCAGCAAGTGTGTAGTAAAAGTAATTCATGTTCTCTTCCTTTTCATAGAGGCCTTGTTTGTCATATCTCATGAAACCCATCCTGAACCCTTAGGGAAGGGAACAGCATCTATACAATTTTGCTCACAAGAGAGGAAGGTGTATAATTGAATGGACATTCGGCATGTGGAAGCGGCGATTTCCATGCTTCAACCTTCTTTGTGTCCATCTTGAGACAATATTTCCTCTCATTGTTGCCTGTGCAATTTTGTGGAATATTTCTATAACATGCAGAGAGCCAGAGTTACCAGGATGTTAGAAGAGTGCATGGAGTACTCCTGAAAGAGTGTTGCAGCCTAAAGGGAAGATATGCTCAAAGAGTAAGAACACTATTCCATACCATGGGAGCAACAACACACACAAAAAGTGCAATAGCAAAGTTTCATCCCTGAGGTGTACCGTATGTCGATTGCAGGCAGATTTCGATTCTACAAAAAAAAAAAACAGTAGTCGACTGGGCCAATTTAGTTCGGGACCTCCATCGCCAATATGTTAAAGATGTCTATAGCCATCAAGCTGAAGGTGAGGTAAAAACAGACGTGTCACTCTTTGAGAGACGGTGTAAATACCATAAGGGGAACCCGAACGTTAGCAACGTGACGGCCATCAGCCTCATAGAGCATTCATTCAACAAGCTAATCTTGTACCATAATAAACAATGGCTATGAAAGCTTTAACGTCATCCATACAGAAGCATTCCGTGTGCAGTGAATTATTTATTAAATTAGAATATGAATTCGACCTAGCTATATTTTTATGTATTTGTGGAAATAGTTCTTATGATATAATTAAGTAATATCAAAGGCCTTTTTTTTTTTAGGTTATTGATTCTTATGAGAATTACAAATAAATTGTACTGCCTGGTAAAAAGGCTAGAGTTACGGAACTTTTCGCAAGTCAGCAAAATCTTGAGCAAGCAGGCTAGGCTTGTTTTTTGCACAGATACATGTAAGAAAGGTAAAGGCAAGAAGGAGGCTCATGAAAGAAAGGCCGCAGTGAAACTCACATGGGTGTCAAAGCTTGTTGCGGCCATGGATTCATCAAACAAGGAAATGAAGAAAGATATTTAAGAGATGGAGCAAAGACAGAGGGAAGCAGATGAGGAGCTCATGGAGAGAGACTGACAAAGGAGGATGGGGATAGAAGATCAGAGGAGAGGGTATGCAAGGCAGCAGCAGAGGGAAGATAGATAACTTAAGATGGCTTTGATGACCATGATGGAGAGACAAACCAACATGTTGGCAAGAGTGACTGGTGATGTCCCACCAGTCATACAGTGCACCACCACATGCAAGAATGTATAACATGCAGGCCCAGCAACCACATCATTCCCAGCAGGCACATTAGCCCCATCAGCTTCAGAGGAATCACAGAGAATTCATTCACCTTTAGCTTGTTTTCACATATTTTGTTATGTGCACCATATATGTTTGTTTGTTTATCATCTTGGCAGAATATTTATTTACATACAAACTACAAAATATTTTTTTAGTAGAGGGCTATATGAATTCATTGTCATGTACATATACTTTGTTAAAGTAGGTTCTAAGATAAAGGGACCATGAACAAGTAACAGTGTTTGATTACAAGTGTGTGGTATTTTAGGAAAATCATTTGTTGTCCTTTGTTTATAGAATTGTAGTTGCATGTATGTCACTTTTTAGATATTTTTCATAGCATTACATAACATTCATCTTTCCTTTTGTGTCATAATAGCAGTCGGGAAGCATAAAGTATTGCTGTCGATCTGTCTGTCCAGGCTCTGTCCAGGCATCACCATACCAAGCACTGTTGTATTCTTAATGCTAAGATCACAAACAGTTGTGCACTTCAGTGCATGTGGTCCCACATATAGGTTTGCACGTTGGTGGCAAGAATCACAAGTAGGAAGTACAATGGCTGCATGTAACACTGACTTTTTGGATCATGTTGCTTCTCCATATAAATTAAAAGTTAACAGTCTTGCCATGTAACTTTTATGGTGTTAAATTTGTTTATCATATCTCTTTCATTCTAGTTGGTGACAAATTTTTTGTTTGTCTTTCAGATTATATTTTATCCTGTTTTTAGGGTATTAGTTTAGTCATATAAAAAAGTGATGAACACCGTTTGGAATATATTTTGTTGATAATGTAGGATGCATGAATGCATGATGCATTATATAAACCAAGGAGGTAAAATATTAACAAGTGATCAAAATTTTATCCAAGTCGATGAGAATTCTGATTTTTAAAATTTTATTTGTGATGTTGTTTTTGTGCATGAAGTGTCGTAATAACCTTCGCATAAACGAGAATCTTCAACTTGAATTTGTCTGATCGTGCATGAATTGATTGTAGAGTCTAGTCCTGTATGTATTTACAATTTCAGGACTTTGTTTTGCCAGGTACAGAGGAGAAATCTATTGTCTTTATAAAACCACCCATGTACCAAGTATATTTCTATGTTCTTGAACAAGTTTGTGATTGACACTAGATGCTTCAAGCAGGATGGGTTGCATCTGAGTAACTATGGCAGAGAAGTGTTCGGTTGCAAGATATCGCGAAAAAATTAAAAATGCATGTCACCAGATTGTTTGATCCCTGTTTCTGTAGGCCAACAGGTGTGGGAATAAATACAAAATTATGCTGCCCTAGTTTTAAATCAATGATCCAACACCCATCCAAGAAATGTTGGTGCTACACATGCATGGCTGCAATCACCGATGCATTTTCAAGAGACATATCTCGCTAAAATGATTCATACAGACACTATGCATACAAACAATACACATATATCCACCATGGAAACTTGGGAGCAGGGAAGAGTAGAGTCGTGCCACCATCTACAGCACTGCGGATAAGGCATGACTATCCATTCCCCACTAGGGCTTACAAGGGCTACGTTGATTGAGTACAGGATTGAAGTCCATCGAACATCTTCACTGGACTTACTGATGTCTGCATTACAAAGAAGTACACGGCTACCTGCAGGTGCCCCAATGGAAAAAAAGCGACTAGGCCAATTTCGTTCTTGGCAAAAAGGCAAAGCCCGACACAGGTTACGAATTAAAGCAGATCAATTGATTTGACGTTCAAAACATTTATTATGTGGCATTAACAACAAGACTGTTTAAGAAGATACAACTCAAATTAAAGCCGGCTCGGTCAATCTGGCAGGTTTCCCCATTACCCATTAAAAAAAATATTTTAAAAAAATAAAAAAAATATTGAATTTGTTTTGCTACATTACCTAACTTAATCGTAATCCTAACTACCAACTGATCATGTCTTTGACTGACGATCAAACCACAATGCCACGACATACCACCCTCTGATCAACTTACTTCCCCCTGTCCCGATTTTCCGGTGACGGACTAAATAGGGATTACTCGACCACACACTTTTTGACCTTTAACGACTACCTTGACGCACAAGACGTCGACTCTACTGACCCAAACCAAATCCTGACGATACTTCAGACATTCCGACGTACTTTACAAGGACAGGCCCGACTATGGATCGACGGCCTGACCTTTTCCACCTATAACAACCTAAAGGACGGTTTGGTGAGGAGATTTAGCCCTGCTAAATCCTCGTAAAGCAACATCTGTGACTTCAACACAATGACAATGACTTGCGAGGAGAGCGCAGAAGCGTACCTCCAACGACTCCGACTAACAGCAATGTTGCTGTTAGTCGGAGTCGTTGGAGGTACGAGAAGTCAGATGTTTTATTTGGGTTTCCCCGTAGTCGATATATTATATCGACTACGGGGAAACCCAAATAAAACATCTGACTTCTCGACTCTATACCTGACGACTGCCGAGCTGCAATTTTAATGTCCACCTAAGCCACTGACCACCAAGGTAAACAATATAATAGCAGGACATATCCCCAAACAACACAAACTTGATAGAATTACTGACATAATCAAGAGGAAAATAATCAGAGATTACAACCTCCCCATTGACATGAAGAACTTGAAACAGAACAACAAACATCACCATTCTTCAAGCCTGTGTATGAATTTCTAGCCCATGATATTCTGCCAAGTGACAAAAAGGCAGCTAAGGCTATACGATTGAAGGCAGAGGAATATATTCTTTGTGATGGTGTTCTTCTTTGACAAGAATGACGACTTTCGACTTCAACTTGCAATACCAGAAACACTGACAGACACTATCATCTCCCAATACCATGATAACCTACTTAGTAACCACCAAGGGACCCAACTAACTTACCGTGCAATACGACGCAACTTCTACATGCCAAATATGTTTGCGCGAATTAACAATTATGAGCTTGTTTGCGTTGTCAGCATTTTCGCGGTAAGCCCGACAAGATTAGACCATTTCACACAAGAGTACCAGACTCGTACAGACCATTTGACCATATTAGTCTTGACTTTAAAACTATGCCGACCTCTGGGACTGGATTTAGACACTTGATGGTGATATGCGATGAGATAACACGCTTTGTCATCTGCGAATGCAGAGACAATTTGCGAAGCTTTAATCTAAAATGTAGTTTGCATTTTTGGTCCACCATCATGTCTAGTGACTGACTCAGCATCTTCACTGACAGGTAAACTACTGACTACTTTGTGTTCTGCATTGAACATTGACCACAAGGTCATTAGTGTATAATATCTTGGGAGTCTACAAGTTGAGTAGCACATCCAAATCCTTACAAGTTTTCTCAAAATAAACTTTTATCAATTTGGAACTGATTGGGTTAGATACATTTCTACTACAACCTATGATTACAATTCCTTTTTCTCCCCACACCTCTGTGACCACAGCCCCTACCATCTCGTTTTTGGAAGAGAGCACCAAAATTTAACAACTTTGTCCTTCAATCCCATGTCTGGCCTTTCCCAATCATACAAAGAATATGTAGACCATTTGAAAAAGAAATTTGATCAGATTTCCAGGACAATGCTCTCTTTACAGAGGAAACAGCAAGATAAACAGAATGTTCAAATTGCGAACAAATTGGGGAAGACACCCATTTATTCTAGAGGCCAATTTATAAGCCCACATCTTCTTCTTTGACAGCTAATTCTAAGAAGGTTGCAGCTGAGTGAGTCGGCCCATTAGTAATACATGACGTTTTAGATAGGACACATTGATTTTAGCCACACTAAAGGGAGAAATTCTGCGAGATGTGTTTAGCTTCAATAGATTGAAGCCATGCTTCATGAAAGCGTCTGATGATAGGAAACACATCACACACAAACAGAAGCTCAAAGAAGATCTAGGGAAAAACACAGAGCAAGGGAGACAAAACACTGAGAAACCATCAGTAAACTTCATCAATGAAAATGATGAGAAACTCCATGGAATTGATGTTGAGCAGATTATGTGTTCCTAACTATCAGACTCGATCCATGATTCAGACTATTTGCATGCACTGACAGACAACAATGGGATAGCTGCCCCTAGACCGAATTTTCTGTCTCTTTCGTTTCGTTAGCCTCTGATTTGGGTAGGGTCGGCTCCTCTCTTTAGAGAAAGAAAAGGTCCATATGCGCTAAGGTGTAGGTTAGGTGGGTAAATCAATCCACCAAACTTGGCAAAACTACAGGCCAAATTCCATATTTCACAGGATGCATATCCGGTGCATCTTTTTCGAAAATTAGGTAAAGGCTCAACTACTTCGGTTCCACTTACCAACTTGACTGAAATAATCTGTTTAATGGTCCATTTTTAGGAAATTATGGATCAAAATCGACATCCATGTTGAAAATCTTGTAGCCGTATTTTAGACTCTCGCTGCGCATGACGTCATCCAAATCTCATCCCTTCTAGTCTACGCCAAAGGCAAAATGATTATAAAGGAAAAACTGTGCACGAGCAACAAGTTCGTAATGATGTGCACAGTTTTTCCTCATTTGGTCCGAACATAAAAATACAAGATGAAATGAATGGGTTGACGAGGAACAAACCTATATATTACGAAAAGCGTGCGCCCCAACTTGACCTGCCCTCCAATGGTAAGCTTAGCATGCGCAGTGCAGGTTTGCAAATCCAGCTCCAGAACCCGAATTTGCCTGGAGAAGGGTTGCGTATACAGTACCCCTGTGTAAATGCGTTTACCATGAGCATTAATAAACAATCATTCAGCCTTCAAAAGTGAGCATAAACGCACCCTAAGACATGAAATCAACTTACTTTGAAAGTTCTTCCTTCTTAATCGATACCCATGTTATATTAACCAATACCTTTAAATTGTCAATAAACCTGTGAGTCACAAGTAACATTGTACAGTTATTTTTAAATATGAAAGTAAAGTATGCCAAATTGTGTACCGAATTGCATTTTACTCTGTATCTCTATGTCTAATATAATTCAGCTCTTGAGCTGCAATATGTTTTTTTAATACATACATGTACCTTTTGAATTAATGAAATAACCACTTGGAAGAATAACTGTGCCATTATGGCACAGCTGAGTAGGGCTCTCATCCATACCATTTATATGTACACATGATTGTCATGTATGTCACAATGTATGTTCTGAAACTGGTAAATAAATTCAAATCTATTAATCAACAACAACAAAGAGTGAAATCACATGATTAAGGACTTCACCTGATACTCCTACAATGTTAACCAATACCTTTACATTGCTAATAACCTTGCTAAAATTATCAAAGATGTTCAGCTAACGTCAACTGGAGGTCTGGCATTGATGTTCACTGATCATGCTCCCTCGCTGTATGTTTAGCTCCTCTACCCACTCTTTCACTAGGGGATGGTTGAATTTACCTGAATTACATACAGAAGGAAAAGGGGTCAAATGAAGGGGGTGGTTAGAGTGTGGCCAGCCTCCTGTACAATGCTCCACATGTACATGTCTAGTAGAACTGAAGTAAGCCAAGAAATGTATTGAGAAATACATGCAGGTCTCATAGTAAAGTAGATTTTGACCTACCGGTATACATGATTTTCACATGGTTGAGAGACATATTTGATTCAAGACAGACACATTTCATACAGGACAGCAATATTTTAATTGAATAGTAAACAAGAAACTCACTGAATTTTCAAAGCATTATTTAAGCAATGTTTAATTTACTTTGAGGAGCTTTAAACCCCTTTTAAGCCCCTTTGCACTAGTTTGGCATGGAGGGATTAGACCTCCCTGCAAGGTCACTGTCAGGTGTTTATCTCATCAAATCAGCGCTCAATTACACAGAAAAAAGGGCATCATGGGGGGAACAACAGGTACCGCTAAAAAATTGTTGGCTGTATAGAGGGGGCAAGTTGCTTTAAGTAGTGCATTGGGACTTTTATACTGTGGGTGACAAATCTCAAAAGCACTGTTAGTCAAAATTTAAAGCTGGAAACTCCATTATTGACAATTCTTCCAAATGATGGCAGAGAAGGGATGAAGCAACATTTCTTTCATTTTTACTGAATAGTACATTAATGCTGCTTTTGAAGGGGAATAACTCCATCGTTTTAACACACCTTGTGTGGAATCAAAGAACTCTTGCAGAAGGCCTGGCTTGTTTTCCCTCTTCTCGTATTGGAATGCCTGGGAGATCATCTCGAAGCGATCCAGGTCCTTTACAAACCTAGCCTCTGGTGATGATTGCTCTTCATACTCCTGCAATTAAAGGTCGATTCAACTCTTTTAATAAGTTATTTGTATGAAATCATTAAAAAAGATAAACAGAATGGCAAAAGTGTCAAATAAATTGGACCAATAAAAAGAAAGTTATGAATGTTTTAAATACAAGATCACTAAGTCTATGCAAATCTCAAATTGACTATAACATTCTTAACACTTATAGATGTATCTGAATCTGATTCACCACACCAATGCTAAATATGATAGTATTAGGGAAACTAATTTGTGGAGGAAAAATCAGGAGTGATTGAAATAAATGCATTTCTATTCATGACAAAAGCATTCTGCTTCTAAATAATGGCTTTGACACAATGTTTTTCTCACCTTCCATAATTCATACAGATCCTGCCCTGCTTCATGACCAGCTAATTTTGATAACTTATCCATGGTCTCCTGAAAAATAAGACGATATCGTTCTTCTTAATTGCAAATAATTCAGTGATGTCTACAAAAATCTACAAAAAAAGCAGATTCTTATATTCCAGATATAAAAAAACATTTAAAAAAATGAAAAGGCAAAATATTTCTTTGGTTTCCGGGGAACAGATTTTCATCTACCGGTAGATAACCTCTGTAGACCTGTGTCCATGTTGAGTGAATATTCACTGTAGATGGTTTACTGGTACAGCATATGCTATAGTAAATAACCTTAAAATCAAACAGCTTTTTCACTAGGGCTACCACATGGCATATCGAGAGCTTTCAAAGACTAATTTGCAATCGTAAATCAAGGATGATGACTGATGTTGGTATGTAGGGCATAGTTCTTAACAATCCTCACCTTTTCTCTTCGATGTTTCTCCTCCTTACTTATTCCATCGACTGGAGTTATATCTCCAACAATGCACTCTGCCATGTCATGCACAAGAGCCATCTGTATGCATCTACATCAAACATAAACAAACATGAAAAAAGATAAATATAAGAGGGTTTTCTTTTTTCTTCTTCTCTATAAGTATCCATTCTAATCTAAGAATCATGCCAGATGAGATAACATTTGCCCATCACATCATCTGAACAAGCTGAAACTAAACCCCTTATTCCCTGACCAACAAGTGCCCAT
>BEXV01000086.1:354746-368251 GCA_003118195.1 Hemicentrotus pulcherrimus | reverse complement strand
CTAGGTTTTGGAATTCCCTTGAACCAAGAATAGCGCAATCAGTCAGTATTTATGTATTCAAGCGCAAACTGAAGTTACTATATTTGAGTCGATATCGTCTAGATTTATAGTTGTGATCAATATTTAAGAAAATTAATTACTATATAGGTCAGCATAATTCTACTCCCATCTCTTACATCTATTCATCTGTCTGTCTTTTTTTTGTTTTTGTCTGCGTTTCAGTCCTGTTGCTCGTTGTATTCTCCCGTTTCTCTTGTTTATAGCCACTATTTAGTAGTCAGTAGACCTACATCTAGATCTTATTTTATTATACTTATTTAGTTATTTATGTTTATATATTATCAGTAGTTTATTTAGTTTAGTTTGTTAGCACTTAAATGTATGCAATATTCTTATTTGACGAGTTTTGTTCTTTTAGGACATAGAACTATTCATAAGCTACTCATGAGGGACCTTAAATCCACAAGCCTTGCTTTCAACCAAGGTCACCTCATCTTTCCTTTGTAACGCCATATTCTGTAAACTTGTAATATTAATGTCATATTTGTAAAGTGTGCTATGAAAGAAAGATAAATAAAACTTGAAACTTGAAACCATGCAGTGTGTCAAGATATAGACTAGATCTACATCTAACCAGGGAGGTGGGCCACCTCCTCCGGACCAACCAACAGTTAGGGCGCGCTGGTCCGAGAATGAGGATCGTCCTCATAAACAAGGATATCCTCATAAACGAGGACAAATTGCATCCTCATAAACGAGGACAAATTGCGTCCTCAAAAATAAGGGTCGTCTGCATTTTCGAGGCCAAGCAACGCTGAAAAAGCTCATTCCTTGAAAACCCATGGCCACGAGCTCGCCAACCATACAGGGCTCTGGGATTCTCCGGGACCTTGGCCCTCCAGGGCTGAGCTGCTGTGTGGAACTGTTTGAAACGTGTGTTCTACAAGTCATGAATTAAAACACGATTGATCATCAACATCCTAGATTAATTTACCTTTATATCGTTGACAAACTGGAGGAATTTTAGGGTATCTTGCGTTGTTGATGCTGACATTCTGCCGACTTTTGCCAGCTGCAAACTTATTATCTATCTCGATCTCGATTCGACTTTTACTAGATCTCACACGTTTTCATACTTTGAGTTTGAGGTAATGCAGCTCAGACGCGTTTTATCAGATACAACCAATCACAAACGTTCTTATATTAGCAAGCTAACAATACGCTCTTTGATCAAAAGATTCGATTGGTTGTTGGAGGTATTCAAGATGGCAGCGCCCACAGTTGCAATGATTTGCCAACGTGCTATAGCTTTGCTAAGTTATAGGTCCCATAGAGTTTTATTCGGCACAAAAAGACATTATGGTGATACTCCAAGCACTTCTGATGGAGAAAATTTACAAACTGTAGAAAATGAGACGGGTAAGGACAATCCAGGTGGCTCTAAACTCACGGGATTTGCCGAGGCGTTTGTCAGGCATGCACATGTGAGCGACCCAGAACCTTCGGGGGACCACGGCAGTGCCTCCCCGTCTGACGATGACGTGTCCTTTGCAGAGTTGTTCAGAAAGTCGGCTCATGTCAATCTTGGTGCCGCTTATAATCAGATCGTGTATGGAAATATATTTCACATTGTAGAAGATGATCTTTACATTGACTTCGGAGGAAAGTTCCATTGTGTTTGTAAAACGCCAGCCGAAAATTCAGAGTGAGTGCCTTTTCATCATCATTTCATGACATTCATTCACATTATTGTGATGATTGTCGTTTAATCTTGATAAATCGTCAGCCGGCTGGCAGAAGGGCGTAAGCGCCGAGCAACTCAAAAACTACTTTTCAAATTATTCGCATTTAAATATTTGTTTTATATTTAAACTGCTTTCCGTCCCGAAAATTGGTTTAAAACATAAGATTACCGGTAATAGAAATGTTATACACATGTAGATCTAGTAGAACATGGCCACAATTTGTTTCGGAAACAAGTCGTTTTTATAAAAGTTTGAGGTAATTTAGTGCTAACGCCCTTCTGCTTAAAGTTTAATTTTTTACCTGAAATTCTAGCTAACGCTCTTCTGCCACCCAGGCGACGAAATATATTTCACTAAAAAGAGTTTTTTCAAATCTTCATGAAATATATTTAATTTGTGAAAGATAGAAAAGGGAGACGGGGGGAAGGATAAACAGAGAAGTATGTGAGGAATGAATGATTGAGCTGATGAAGAATTGAAAGAATGTGTAGTCTAGATATAAAACTAAAACTTAAAACAATTCCACCCCTGTATTATTTATTTACAACTAGATCTAGATCTATTAAGTTGGTAATGTCAACTCATGGGGTGGAAAAGATGTCATAGATGAAAGAAGGAAAAAACAAAGTCAAAATCAGACATTGTCAGAGAAACTATTAAGGTAAGAACAAGAAAATAGGAATGAAGGAGAGAGACAGAGAAAAGAAAAGATGAGATAAAGACAACATCCATTGCCCATTGGTCTTGTGTGCCATCAACTTGGGGCCCTTTCCTAGAAACCAACGACAAGACAGTCATAACTTTATCCGCCAACTACTGAGATGTCCCTGATCTTCTTAAACCGTTTCACGAAGAGATTACTAGCTAGTATCTCATGAAATTGATACTATAGGCGAGAAGAAGAGCCAAGCTATAGCCTCAGTTGCAATACCACCGGATTTTAAAAAAAGCTAATTTGAAGAAAACTGCAATTATTTAAATAATTAAGAATAAAAAAAGATTGAAAATGATACCAGAAAATAAGAGATGCAGTATACTTCAACATTTGTGTAGATTATACAATGGAAGTACTTGTAAAATATAAATGTGAGTATTTCATTACATGACCGGTGAATCAGTTTGGTTCTTGAGATGGGTACCCCCCAGATATTTTCATTTGATAATTTATAAAGATACACTCTCAAATTATTCTTATAAGAAATATGATGGAACTGAAATTTGTGTCCAATGTTTTAGGGGTCAGCACAATATAAAAATTACAAAACTTTAATATTCCAAACGTTAAAAAATATGTTTAAACTATTCAGTTTACACATTTGAAGATAGAGTTTATCTTGAAATTAATATGGGGCTGAATACTAGAGAATACACTTCTGACTATGGCTTGCCTGCCCTGGCAGATTACCCATCCATTCAAGGACTTTACAATGTATGGAAATAAACGCATACATGTATAATCAGTTTATAACAGTGGGAAAAGCCTTGAATATAAACATGGCATATTTTCAAAAGATTTTCTGATAAAAAGAAATGATATCTTCCTGTTTAAGTGAATGTGTATAAAGATCATAGCTGGAGGATTTCTTGTCCTTTTTTGCTAGCCATAGTCTACCCAATAAATGACATGTGATGGCGCTGCCCATCGACTAAAAAGTTATGACAGAGATATGACGGTGTCGGAGGCGTCATAACTCCTTAGTCAGGATGTTGTCGTTGATCTTGGCAAAGAGGGCTTTGTGAAACACGTAGCGTACAAGTAGCTCACTAACGCCAATTTAGTCAAGAAGTTAGACTTATGACGGTTTCTAGGAACTGGTTACTGGTAATCCACTGCCAGAAAAGTGTCTAAAGAGTAAAGACATAGATAGAGTTAGAAAGTCCTCTGTATTACGGTTTCTGACAAACATTTACACAAATTACTTTGGAGGCAGTCTTGTCAGTACTCATACATTGAAGTAATCTTCCATGTAAGACCTACTCTAATGGCTTTTTCTTATTCAAATATGTTCTATGCCATGCAAGTAGCCTGGTATGGTATTTTCATGAAGTCATACGTATAGATTATGTAGCCTACAAAGTGAAGACTTAGGTTCTTTTTTTCTCTTTTGAATTCTGCAGAAAGTATCACAGGGGAGCTCAGGTTCGATTGAGATTGAAAGACTTGGAATTGACTGATCATTTTGTTGGTGCGTCAAGAGACCTTACGCTGCTTGAGGCAGATGCAGAGCTTTTGGGACTCGCGAAGCAAAAGCAGAAGTGAACTCTCAGTTGCATGCAACTTCACGTAAGTGAACTTGATTGAAATCTGGATTCTGGACATATTATATCAGCTAATTTTGAGGAAGAAGCATACAAACTGTGCTGTTGGCACCTGTGATTATTTGTATTGAGGCTTATTGCAGTCTCCTTCCTCTAAATTTTGAAAGAAAGGTAGCCGAACTTGCATCTTGGAATGTTGCCCTAATTGCTATACATTTTTTTTATTGAAACCGACACAAGTCAGGCAGGTTATAGATGAAACATTTTTTCATGGATATGTTGTGCAGGTTGATAACTTGATAAGTATAGTTAGCAAATCACAAATAATTCTCAACAATAATTATTTTGAAAAAAATTGTGTATTATTTGTAAATCAAAAAAAGTACTGCTGTCTGTTTGGTGCCAGAATGGTATTAACACTGTAAAAAGATATGAATTAACAGCCTTCTGGCTCTCAGAAAACAATGTGTTATTTCTAGTTTGAAACAGTTTGGTTGTCTCATTTGTAGTAGAACATAAGTGAATTACACATACCTGTTTTATGAATAGCTCTCACCTCTTGGTCTGTATATATGTATTATTTAGGTATAGCTGGAAAATTGATTTACCAAATAGTAATGTACATACCTCTTATTGAGAAGTGCATTTCTTCTTTTTACATGAAGAAATGTTGTCCTTGTTACTGTCATATAGGAACTTTAACTATATGTTGTCGCCAAGGTCTGTATTCTAATAATATTTAATTTTAAACCCAACACTACGTTAAAGCAGTTGTCCTAAATCAAGTTCAACTAAGTCTTTCCTGTGTTAAAAGTGATCTTAAGTATAACTAAAGTAGCATTTTGTAATACAGAACCAAAAGTTGTTTACAGTTTCTTTTAAAAGTGTGATTTCTTTTATTTGCCTCATATTCAAGTTGACTTCAAGACAAATTAAAGGACAAGCCAATAACTTAATTTCAATAAAAACAGAAAAATAAGACAAACCAATCAAAAGCAGTTTGAAGAATTTTTGAAAAAGTTTGTAAAACTATGGAACAATGAGAATAACAACACAAATTGCCAAGACGGTTATCAGTTTGTGACGTCATGTCCTCACATCTTATCAATTGCTTTATATACACGTAGCTTAATCCTATAATTTCCCTTTTTATTCCCCAAAAGTTGATTTTCCACTGTGCCTTTGCCCAGGTTATATGATTTGTATCATATTGCGTGCATGACTTTTCATTTCAAAATCTTTCATGAACTCTGAAGAATTCTTACTATTTTCTGAATATTGTATCTACGGTATTCATAATTTTCAATTTTTATATAAATAGTTTATCAAAAATCTAAATTTTCATGATTTAACTGGGAAAAAATTACTCAAAATTATTTAGTGCATCCACATAAAAACATATTACTATCAATTTAACTTGGATGCTGGTGTGAGGAAATTAGATTCTTAAGGAGAAAATAGGAAATTTATATCATCAATATAATGAAAATAATTACTGGATAGTGAGGACATGACGTCACAGACTCAAGAGTGAGTTGCCAATTTGTCTAGAGATTTTCAAAGTTTTTTCATGTCATTAAAAATTCATAACTTTCTCATCGGTTATACGATTTTGCTCAAACTTGTTTTGATCGGTTCGTCAGATTTTTCTGCTTCTATTGAAAGTAAGTTATTTTTGGAGTGGATTTGGGCTTTGAATGATATAAGGAAGTGCTGATAATACAAGCATGCTCTTTGAAAAATGAGATACGAGCAATAATCTCATTGAATTGTAAAGCAAACAGTGGGTATTTCATCGCTACAAACTGAAAGAACTATATCAGCATTCATGTTATGCTGGGAGTATGTTCCATACATTTGATATTGGGAAGGTTGCATGAATGTGAAAATGAAATGATAAGAAGGAAAATTCTTTAACTTTTACTGTTCTGAATTTAAGTCGGGACAGAAAAAGGGTGATATTTCCCTGCACCGAAAAACATATCTTGTGAAAAGCATGGTACCACGGTACTATGAGATATACATTTAATAGCAAGAATCACTGTAACTTTGTACAATGTATTGTAAAGTTAGTCACTACATGTATTCCCATAATGCAAATACATTTTGTTTGTATGGAATTTATAACTGGCGTTATATCAGAGTTGTTCAAGTAAATATTGAAGAAATTGTTCATAATGATGTTTTTAATGATTTCTTTCATAAAACTGAATATGATTTGTAATAGTTTATCTAAGAAGATTGAGTTCGTATGGATTTGGCCTTGTGATGTGTGTGAATTTGCAAGTCTTTGTGACGTACACTGTGACCGTGATGTTACAAGTACATGGTGTAGTAAGGTGTTCGTTTGAAAGGGCGCCATCTATATATTTTACAGAACATGTACGAGAGCCTTTGTTGTACCTCTTTTTTTCGATCCTCGCGTTCCCCTCCGCCCCGCCCCCCCCACACACACACACATCCTTTCTCTCTCCTTCTCCCCCCTCTCTCTCTCTCTCTCCTGCTCTATGTGCCTACAAATATTAGTGACACAAGACAATTTTTTAGACGTACATTATATAATATCTCCCGTCTTGATGGCACGTTTATTTTTTTTTATTAAAACAAAAACAGTTTATGGTGTACAGGAATATTTTCAAATAAGAAGTATTTTTCCCTTCCAAGTGAAAGGCTAAATTCATTTTTAATGAGATGTGTCAATATTTGGCAGCTTTATCCCCTTCTTCCAAAACCAACAAGCTTTAGTTGTATATGCGCAAAATTAAGAAGTGTTATGACCTGTTCCGTTTTATCTCTAGGTAATTGTCCGAATTCAGATTTGAACTGGCGTTTCTGACCCTTTTCATTAAAATGCAAACAGTTTGATTCTCGCCTGTAACTTTTATGTAGTTTTTAAACACCCCACCTCCCAATATACACAGGTGTACAAGCAAAACCCATCGCGCACGTGTGTGTATTCAGCAGAAACACTCCACATACAATGGTGATGTTACGCCAAAGATAAATACTCCCCAATGAGACAATTAAAGGAGACGACATTTCGGAATCGGGACGCGTGGTGGGGTGTAAGGTTTTAAATCAATATGTGGCCTATATATCGTTTCAGGCATTCATATCACTCCTCGCAGTTAGATATGACACTTGTTATTATGATAAGCTGGTCATTCGATCATGATGTTCTATACTCTTTTAAAGGAGAAATTTGATGGTAATTAGGTTACTCTAACATGTCTTCGCGACAGGGTGCTTCTCGAGGTCTGGTGAAGGGAGAGTCGCTTATTTGTAGAGGAGGGAAAATGATATGGAGAAAGATGTAGTCGTAATTCCTATAAGATATTTAAGATCAGAAGAAGGTTCATCTTTTCCCTATAGTTTCTGCAAACCGTCGCAAAGCGAATCATTTATATATGTGAGAAGGGTTTGAAATTGTGTCCTTGATAAAAAGTACAAGAGATAACATTGTGGAAATCACATTATTTTATGACTACAATACCTCAACATGTAGATTGTGTCTGAAAAAAAAATACTATTTGTAAAACCGGACAAAAGAATCGTGTTTAGTCTCTATCGTTTTTCTCTTCAGATTAATGGTACATTAATGTTATATTTAGATGTAATGTGACGTTGGTGTTTAGATGAGAGTCCAACTGAGCCTCCCCACGCCCTCCTATTTCGACTTCCCCCCCCCGCATCCGCCCCACCTCTCCCCGTTTGAAGAAACATTATATAACAGAGATAGATCGGACTATAATAGACAAAAGACAGATGGGGAGAGTGAAATGTGAGATTTCAAATGAGCTGTGATATCGAAAATAAGTTTGGTGCAGGGTGGTTGACATAGAAGATTAGGAGAGCTAAAACATTGAGGGGTGGAGAAGAAAAGAAGTGAGAATTGGGTTCAAAAGTGGATGAGTTGACGATATGATTTTAATGAGATCTGTTAATGAAGGCAAATAAATTGCTCTTGTAAGCTAACGAAACTTAGACCGTATAATTATGTTCTGCATATTCAAAAAATGAAAATATGTCGGGCTATTTTAGTAAGTACATGTATGTTTGTAGAATAGCCGAGTAATGAGCAGGGTGAACAAATAAAGATAAAATACAAATGTCTCTCCAAACTCCAAAGTGCAATTACATTATCAGAATATAAATAAGAGTACTTGTGATTGTCAGTAGTGATGTTGATGTTTGATGATTAATAATGCTATTGTATATTGACTCCATGCAGGTACTAATTTATGTTTCAAACTGGGCATTTAGACCCAGGCCAAGCTCTATCACATGAGCTTTTTTCTTTTCTTTTTCACATTCGGTTTAGTTACTTCACTCCCCCTTTCTCATTCTCTCTCTCTCTTTCTGTCTGTCTCTCTCTCTCCCTCTCTCTATGTCTCTCTCTCTCTCTCTCTATGTCTGTCTGTCTGTCTCTCTCTCTCTCTATGTCTGTCTCTCTGTCTCTCTCTATCTCTCTCTCTCTCTTTCTATCTCTCTGTCTCTCTCTCTATGTCTCTCTCTCTCTCTTTATCTCTCTATGTCTGTCTCTCTCTCTCTATGTCTCACTCTCTCTCTCTCTCTATGTCTCACTCTCTCTCTCTCTCTCCCTCTCTCTCCCTCTCTATCTCCCTATCTCAGCCCCTCTCCCTCCTACTCTCCCTCAACCTTTCTATTTTCTCATTGGTTTAGTCCCATGTATACCATTATTGATTCCTCGCCACAAGTCACACCCACCCATGTGACCGATCCGTTTCGTTCATGCAAACTGACATTACATCAGCAAATATTAGGCAACGACATTAAACATTTTATATTGATATACATGACGAATGCGTCTACATACGAACGACAAACATGACGGATATTGTATCACGCCGTTCAAACACAGTGACGTTTCATTCAGAAATATCATGAATATAGGCGGGTCCTTAAAAAAGGGAAACAAGATTAGATATCATGATTTAATAGTGAAAAAAGGAAAATGAAGAAGTATAGATAAAACAAAGTATTGAAATCAGTAATGATAAACCAAAAAACAAAAAGGTAATTATAAAACTTAAAAAGTAATTTTAAGACCGGCGAAGGAGAAGAAAATATAAATCATCAGGCTTATACAGTATGTAATCAATATTGTAAACACAAAATGAGAGAAACGCTATAATAGATAGTTATATGAATATGTATACATTATGAAAAATGCCTACTATTTCGATGGTACACTACATCATGATTAAATGGAAACATTACCCGTCATGTTTTCATACACACAAGTTGACAGACCTCAATCACACCTGCACCCATTTGAATATATTATTATTGTCTCCATGGCGATACATTATAAAAATGTAAATATTTCTACGAAGTTTGATATGTGCAGTTGTAAATCAATGCATGAATAGGTGGCCGGGGACAGCTGATCGGTGCGGGGGCATTGACGCTTTTATTATACGACCGTGATCTTCCAGCTCGATATTTGTCTATATTTTTCTGTTTTCTCTCTCTTTTTTTTTCTTTTTCTCCGATAACATACTTTTTCAGAAAGTGAGGGGGCTTNTTTTTTTTTTACTGATTGATCAAATTTTCCCATCACTGGTTTTTAATTCATGCATATTTGCATTGTCCAACTATGTGGTTTACGGGGGTCCATAGCGGTAGATCGGTGGGAAAGTATGGAAATAAAACAATTAAGCGGAGCATTAAGTGTAAAAATGGATTGAACTGGCTAGGCGAGACTATGATTTCTCGTTGAGCTAACAATGGGGTACGTAGAGTTTTTCTCACGGGTCGGGCCTGGCTGGGAGAAGCCGGTGCGAGGGGGCCAATGAATAGCCTCGGTCGCGTGGCTGGAGCGTGGGAAAGTTGGCAAGTCTTTTGTCTTCGGGTAGGCGAGCGAGGATGGGGAGACATGCCTTCAACGTCTCGTTCGTGCGATCCGTATTCACGAGTCAAAAAGGCGATGTGAGAGGCCGGGAGAGAAAGTAGGCTATACATCGTAAAGATGATGTTTACGGATGATAATCGCAGATGATGTGAGATTGAAATCGTGGGAACATAAATGATATTTGGTGGTTTGTGAAAAAAAAACAAAAAAAAACGACGAAATAATGAGAATGAGGTTAAATTGGCATAGAGCAGTCACCAGAAATCAATGAGTATTATTTCTATGCACTGAAGATTGCACCGGTTTTTTGACGGATTGCGATACGGAGAGTTCTTTTATGATGTACATCCATGGATGACTGGCTCTTGTTAACAAATATCCATGGTGTCTACAGCGCCCCTACCAGGGGGCAATCAACCCTCCCTCTCCCCTTCACGAGAAAGGGTGATACATTACACTTTAAAGAAAATATATGAACTAAGTTAATCTTGACATGCGCGTCTTCCACATCATTTTACCGAATGAAAAAGAAAAGAAAAGAAAAGGGAAACAAATCTGTATAATGATTCCTATTCCCCCCAATCCCCAAGTATTACCCTTCCCACTTTCCAAGGATTTAACGTTTGTAGTGGTAAACCTAATTTACTTCAAATAAGGCGGATTCGTCCATGTTATCTTCTGTGTCGCTGATAAACAATATCGTCATCAACAATTGAAAACTGAGTAAATCATTTTCATTTTTAAGAAGTGGAAGAATTTCTAGCCTGAGGTTTTAAGCATATAGTCAATTTGAAATTGAGGGGGGGGGGGTACATAATCTTCAAATTACTATGACTATGGCTGTTGCATGCCCTTAATGCGCTCATGGCCCGACTGGAGATGCGGGTCATGATCATCATAAACAGCTTCGTCAAGTTCTTCCTGTGCAAATACTTTTCATGCCAACCCCTCTCAAAACTCAACATGGCTATACCCCTTTGATTCTGGCTACACATTTGATGACGGTGACCGGCAAGTCGGCGACTGGGGATAATCAACGATGACCTTGTTTATTATGCAGATGGAGATCATATCTCTATGAAGTAAGAGAAGGAGGAGGGTAGTAAAGTTAATGGTAATGATGCCAACAATGGTGGTGATGATGATGATGATGATGATGATGATGATGATGCTGACGAGAACCACGACGATGCCGATGATGGTGGTGGTGTTGATGGTAATGATGATGGTAGTGATAGTGGTGATGATGATTACGACGTTGATGATGATGAGGATGAGCAGGAGGGTGTGGATGATAATAACAATAATGGAGATGACGAGAAAGGAGATGATGGCCTGGTAATTATGTTGTTGTGTACACTCTAAGAAATAAAGGTACAATTCTGCTACAATAAATAGCAGCACCCTCTGTCAAATACGCGTAGGTGGATGTTATGTATAGCCTTTAGATCAGTGTGATGATCGTCTTGAGGAAGAAGGTGATGATGCTGATAATGACTATGGTGATGATGATGATGGTGGTGGTGGTGGCGGTGGTGAGGGGGGGGGGGGGATAATGGAAATGATTATGAGAAAGAAGTAGGTGGTAGCGATGATGATGATGAATAAGTGAATAAGACTCTTTGGAAAGATCATGCTGACAAGGTAGATGACTGGTGACGCCGATAATGTCGACAGTGCACGGAAAAGATACAGCATAATATAAGAGGTAAAATATAAAAATTGATGAAATTGACTTATACATTACATTTGAGAAGATTAGACATTTGGACATGGGGCTTTATACCTGAAGATGAGTCACGAGAAACAAGTATAAGACAAAAAGCTTCTATTGACATAAAGAAACAAAACATGAAATAAAAAGCGTATTGGATGACATATTTATGAGAGCATATCGACAGACAAGGATTGTATTGATCACCAAAAAACCGAAGATTCGCATGAAAAGACAAAGAGTAGGTAGTACAATTATCTTTGTAGAGTATTGTGCAATGCACCTGATAAGCCTCCATCAAGTTTCAACGACATTGTATTAATCATTATAGATATTTTTAAACTCAAAATCTTACCGAAAAACTGGTGCAGCTGCGTCCTTACGTTAGAGAGTGTTCCCACATGGTCCTGCTATATTACTTTGTTTCCAAAATGTCTAAGATGTGTTTTATAGCGATTCTGAAGCAGTGGTGTAGATACGGAGGGGGGGGGGGGTGACAGGGGCGCGCGCCCCTTCCATCAAAATAGCAACACACATACACATGAGAAATATGATCTCCTGACACAACCTCCCCCTTAACTATATGTCCTCATTCATACTCTCTCTCTCTCATACTATCCACCTTTTATCTGAGACTCATATAAATTAATTTAACTACCCAAACAAATTAAATAATTGTCTATATTCCCTGTCTTAGCTCCCATAACAACTAACAGTTCAGGACAATTGGAGCTGTGATACAATGTCTACTTTGCATAAATTCAAAATGGCCGTCATTCATACATCGTTTTGCCTGATCTCCGTATCTGACACTCGTAACCCAATAAAACTACCCAAAACAAATTAGATAATAAATTGCAGCTATCGAACATTAAATAATTTGAATAAATTCAAAATGGCTGCTGTTTTCTCAATAAGGACTGGGTCGTGTTGCCATCTTTCAGCCATCCCGGCCACTCTGTTGTCTTTATCTGGTTTAATTTTCCAACCGTACCCTGAACTTGAACAATGTATGCAGATTGCGAATCCACATGCCAGACCTGCAGACATCCGACCTTTACTCTCACATAGCAATACATGGATTAATGATAATGGGTAGATTATGATAGTGATAACATTATTATTTGACATCCTTTTCATATCATTTGCATACAATATATTAAGTGAATGTTTCCATAATTCTCGCTATCGCCAATACCCCCAAATGCCCCATGTTACTTTTATGCCCCTCATTATAGCCTGGTGACTCAGTCGCTTTCGGTCTATTTCATGATGCTGTACTGTGCCAAATCGGTCTGGGCCGCGGCCGGTATAGTCACCGAGCTAGCTGTCTATAATTGTTTATACTCTTTACAATAGTTGGATGGCGCGCCTTTTTACTTAGTCTTCGGTTTTTCTTTATAGTATGTCGTAAGCAATTTTTAAAATTTCTTTTATAAACTGAATTGTCAGTTGGGTAATAGTGCGATACTGTGAATCTGCTGTGTGCTGGTCGCAAGAAAGAGTAACGAAATAAACCTTCGGAGATATCCCTGGATGACAGTTGGTGACTTGGGTAAAATTCCGAGAAAAAAAAACATACACAGTGCTCACGCGACCTGGAAAAGGTTGCTCCGAAGGCAAGACAAGTTTGAATTCACTGCACGGGACTGCACTATCGCGAGTACTCTCAGATATACGGCCTATCTGAATTGAGCATGCATGTATACATCACGGCCATTTTGAAATTATGCAAATTAGGTAAGAACGATAGCCCCCATGTTGTAAATATTATCATACTTATATTCCTTGACCCTGAAATATATGGGTCTAGACACCAGCAAAACGTTCACATAAGTTTCAGACCCAGAGATGTGACACACACAACAAACAATTTGTGTTGGGTTTACCCCCCCCCCCCCCCCCCCCCCCC
>BEXV01000086.1:319939-347866 GCA_003118195.1 Hemicentrotus pulcherrimus | reverse complement strand
GGGGGGGGGGGGGGGGGGTCCGGTGGGAACCCTGCTTTAGAGACTGTGGTATGTAACTTCCCCCTGCTCAAAACATGCTCACAAAATACCTCCACATTACCTTTCTTTTCCTGGTTAGCTACAGCACGTCTGACGTAGTAAGTAGCAACTCCGTATCGTATGGTATATTGTATTCAGGTGGTCAGCTCTTACATTTTCTGTATTAATTGATATCTGAGATATCACTCTTTAGATGTTGTTCTACATTGCAATATTTCAGATAGAGATTGATCTTTTGGGTCCCTGGTCTTTTTGGGGGGTCGGACGTTAATAAAGGGATCGGGTGCATTATGCCAACTGCATTTGCACACATTCTACAAATCCTTCGATAATAAAACCTACATATTTAACGTTTGGTTTGTATTTTTTCAAATAAAAGTGTTTTCCTTTTTTTTTTTTCTTCTTTTTTTCCTTCGAAGGTTTTCGATTCAGACTGTGTAGTATAAGTGACCAAATCTGAAGCCAATTTTCTATCCATAGCCTATGAAAGATACAACTATTTGCAGGTTTTTTTTTCTTCTTTTTTCTTTTTACTCGAGAAGTGTACACCGTACGCCGTAGGGTTAGGTAACTATGTGCAATGTATCTTTTACCCAAACTACGTTTAGAAACGCATATCTGCACGCCAGACATATCAGAGGAAAAGAACTGGGAATACGAATGGCGCATCAAACTCTGCCCCGGAAGTTATCATCGTTGGGTCTGGCATTGTGGGCTCTGTCATGGCAACCGTTTTGGCGCGAGATGGAAGAAAAGTGACGGTATTTGAAAGGGACATGAGGCAGCCAGATCGTATCGTTGGTGAGACCATACAGCCAGGTGGCATCGAAACATTGGCCAAACTTGGACTGACTAGTAGGTTGCCACCAGTTATAAAATAAAAAGTTAATAAAATAACAAAATAATGATTTGCCGAAATATGTTGGATTTATGCTACCTTACATACATTTCAACATCTGTTTTGTGTTGCCTAAACGATTTCAATTTAAATCTGTTTGGTATGTGTTTTCCACGAAGATTGTTTTTCCGGTTTTGGTGCCATCAGAACGGATGGTATGGTGATTCACGATCCGACGTCGAAGAAATCGTTGGATTTCCAATATCCACGAGACGAAACCAAACGAATCCGGGCTGGATACAGCTTCCAATACGGTCGCTTTGTTATGAGTCTGCGAAAAGCTGCCATGGCAGAAAAGAAGTGAGTGTAGGAGCAGGTTCCTGTTTCATAATTTGTTTTAATCAATAATTAATGTTAAATTTCTATGACAAATTCGATACCAACCAATAAAATTCCACGCTTTCAGTTTAGTTTTTAACAGTAATTGTAACTTGTTACTGATAAAAACAAATTCATGAAACAGGGCCCATGCAGGTTAAACAGCAAAGAAAACAATAACGATAAAATTAGCTATTCACAGCGCCTGAAGCATTGTGATACATTTGTGAAGGTTTTTGATTTCACCATCATCATCATCATCATTATTATTATTGTCATTATTACTTTTGATCTTAGAGTTATTATTATGATAAGTACCATCACTAAATAAAAACACACAAACGTTGTGTAAGGAGGGAAACCAAAGACTCTACTTTCTGAGAATGAGTAAAAATATTTATGTTGACAGAACAATTCAGTTTCTGTTTTATCAGTAATTAACATACAACATGATTTATTATTACGGAAATGGGACCCAGAAAAACCGGACTCACTTAGACCGGGTGCGACGAGCGGCACAGAGAGTGATAGGGCATGATTGTCTGATATAAACTGTTCGAACAGAGAGTCATGTCCAAAACAAACAAAATCATGAAAGATCAAAGTCACCCTCTCAACACCCAGTATACTTTCAACCGTTCTGGAATTCGAAACGTTCCACGCACAATCCGAGCACGATTCCGCCAAGCCTTTGTACCACACTCTATTCACATGTTCAACCCATTCGTAAAGAGATAATAAACGATAGCATTTCAGTTACTCACTATTTGTTACTATACATACATGTGATTTTGATACGAACACATTGTTGTGGTCGATTGGATACGTCGCCAGACTGTCGATCACAAGGTCCGCGGTTCGAGTCCCGCCGCCGCACTAATGTCCTTTGGCAAGACATTGATCTACATTTGCCAGACTCTACCCAGGTGAAGTAAATGGGTACCTGGTAGGAATTTATTCCTTGAAATGCTAGAGCGCCGTATGGCAGCCGTGCTAAAGCCAGGGTAATAATCGGGAGCGCCAGGAGTTAAGCGCATTTGAACATGAACTTTATGGAAAATGCGCTATACAAATGCATTACTATTATTATTATTATTATTGATATAACTGCAGTTATCTATCCGCTTTGGTTAACAATGATGGCGTTGATAATAATAATAATAATAATAGCAATAATGATCATTATTATTTGAATTCATAAATTGTTCTCATAAAGCTTAATACATCAACGATGCTTATATTGAACAGCCCGTTATAAGCAGTGGAGAGATATTTTTAATCATCTAATAAGAAAGGAAGTTTAACACTATCATTATCATTCCTTCTCACCATCAATTTAGTGTGACATACATAGAAGGTACTGTGACCAGCCTCCTCGAGGAGAACAATCGAATTGTAGGTGTAGAATACAAGAACAAGGGTAAACAAACGAAGAATGTGAGTTATAATTTCTTTATCTTATTGTATTCTACTTGATATACTATTTCAATATACTATTTGATATACTTTCAAGACCTCGTTCTATAAACATTTGCGACTGATTCAAATCAATCGCAACCCTGCACTAAGAGACATAATCGCGTAAATGTGTGATTGATTGGAGGGCCTGTGATCAATCTGGATCAATCGAAAATCTTCAAAAAAAAAAAAAAACAGGGCGTAAGCATGGAATCAGAAGTGTAAGACAAACAGGTTCACATTAAAAGAATAAAGGGGAGAAAAGACACACTATGTCCGCCAAAACGCTGCATGAGTAATTTATTAGAGGGCGCCCTTGTATGCTGTTGCCTTAAAACCGCCGCTATACTGTGGTTATCTTCTGGACAGACACCTTACAAAATCATGATGAACTTTGTAGACAAAACAAAAACGACCTTGAATCTGTAAAGGTTTATATGCTCCATCACAATACCTCAATTCACACCCAAAACATGAATATTTAAAGTGGATTATGTATTCACTTATTCATAACAGTAGTAACAATAATGTACAATAGTCTTTAGTAACCTCATGAAAAGGTGAATGATGGTGAGTTAAGGTTTGCATGATGATTATATTGATTATATTGATTTTCTCACAGACGCTCAAAGCTCCTTTGACCGTGATCGCTGATGGGGCTTTCTCTAATTTTCGCAAGCAGTTCTCGACGTTGAACGACGAGATATTGACCAAACCATCATCTTACTTTCTAGGAATGAGAATAAAGAAGACTTCTGACTTCAAGGATAATCATATAGAATGATTCTGGTATTGGGTTTGTGAACAGATATTCACGAATTTACATATGTTTTTTTTCTTCACAGGGTAGCAATTTTGTCAGTGACGAAATTGCTTTTATGTATAACAATTCAATCTCAATAATCTTTATATCTATATTCGTAACGTCCACACTGGAAACATGTAAGAGAACTAAACTACATGTACCTCAATAAAAATGTTAAGCTCTTACAGGTCCAGAAAAAAGTATTTACTTCATTTACTAATTTATAGATTTATTTACTTGCAACCAAAAGACGCAAATGCGGCGGATCCGGAAATGTCGCAGAGTCGGTTATCTGGATTCATAATCGGGTCGACCGCAACCTTGAAGAATTCAAATTCAAATTCAATATTCATTTGGATACATTAATTCAATTTTACTTGGCAAGCTGGGTGTACTTGTTTGCGATGTGCAATATAATTTTTAGGCATTCAGGTATAATGTCTTCCTGAAAATAAAAGTTTTCAAAAAGGATTTAGTCAATAACGTAGCGTAGGAATAAATGCAATGGACCATTTTATAAGTCGTTGACTGAATTTTTAAAAAAGTGTTAGTAGATTAAATTGTTGCAGTTCTGTTGCAGAGGGCGCTACACAAAATAATTTTTTGGTGAGATAATGAAAAACTGAGGGTCAAATTTGAAAGAACATACAATTTAAATCAGAAAATCATCTTTGTTTGATCAAAATCGGTTCAGATACGGCTGAAATATCCATGAATATAACGATTTTATTATTTGTGTACCACTACAAATATTCGATAATTTGAACCAGCCGTTGAAAAAACGAATTAGCGCCTTTTACGATGTATTTCAGCCATTGCGCAGGCTGGCCTTTTTGTTGGCTTTTTCGTGTTGGTTATATTACGCACAACCAGCCGGCCCATGTATTTTATTATTAATTAATTAATTAATTAACGGTCACCGTGTCTTGGAAGTGGAACTAAATTGGTATGATTATATTGGCTAAATTTTACACATTTTGGGGTCTAAAATTACCGTCATAGCAATTTTAGGTCCTAAATGGGCACTATAAATGTTTATAGATAAGAATAAGAACAATAACCATGCACTTTGAAGGCATTTGTGGTCTAAAAACAGAACTCAACTATCCCTTTGAATGACGCAAATAAAAGTGATTGCGCGCAGAGTCAAATTGAAGGAAGCAAATCAAACGTGTGGCCTGCATTGAATTGAAATTAAATTGCGTGTTTTCACTGGTTCAAAATGATTGTAATGCTAGGGAAAACAATACCACACTGTTTAATGGTTAATTCTAAAATATTGTTTCAGGTGCAATTCCATCCAGGAGTATCGTATCGGACCTGTTCCGAGACAGTCCGCTTACTGATACTCGTCGGCACCACTAAACCACAGAACCTGGAGCAACTCGTCATGGAAACTATTTTACCTGAACTGCCAGGTTAGCAACAGCACATTAGCACATCCCAACAGTAATGATTTCAAACTTCCGTCTCTGTCACAATCAAGGCATATATTTGTAACATAAACACATGCACCCACCCATAGAGAAAGAGAGGGAGAGAGAGAGAGAGAGAGAGAGAGAGAGAGATGTTTGGATTAGGGGTTTGCATCCATTTTTAAATCAAATTTAGTAAGAGTTCACCGATTCCGGAATACGATTCCTTTTTATCATTTGTATTGGATACCCAAAATTCACAATGGATATGCAAAGTACAGGTTTTTTAATTACATGACAAATACTAGCTTTCAAAAATGTTGACGTGTTTTGCCATATGTAGTAGCAAACATGCTTTGGTTTATGTTTCAGTTTGATAAAAGAGAAACATAAATTGAAAATAAGGTTCGTCTTTCCTAAAAGGAGTGGTCTAGTGGATAAGTCGACGGACTGTGAATCACCGGGTCTGCAGTTCGAGTCCCGCCACGGCACTAATGTCCTTTGGCAAGACATTAATCTACATGTGCGACTCTCCACCCAGGTGTTTAATGGGTACCGGTGGGAAGAAATTCCTTGATTGATGTGCGCGCCGAAATCGGTAGCCTAGCAGAGCCGGGGTAATAATGAAGCGCCTTGAGCACCTTGCATGGTGGATATAATTATGTGCGCTATAAAAACATTCAATATTACTATCATTGTCATTTAAATTTAAGATCATTTCAAGGAAGTGGTTGGACCAGCCTTGGAGACGGGTTCCGTACGCCTCCGTCTCGTTCCCGCCTACTACATCCCTTCTGCGCCTCTCCTGAAACCCGGCATCATGTTGCTAGGCGACGCTCTCAGCTGTCGTAGTGCCATCACAGGAAGCGGAATAACTGCAGGCCTGAAAGATATTCAACTCTGGACCGACATACTGAAGGAGATGGATTCGCTCGGTGAGTTGATCAAAGACGTCGATGTTGATGATTGGGAGCCACGGCAACATAAAAGTATATTGTTCTTTATTCTACTTCATTACTTTCAAACACCCTCCTTGAAAAATCCTGCGTACGCCACCGCTGTGATATATTGGTGATTTCCATTATGTACATTTCTAAAGTAGAATACATAATTGAGGGGGGTTAATCCCCCCCCCCCGGTGTACGCGCCTTTAATCACAGTGCTAGATGTATAATCTATTTCTAATTATCTTTTATTTTGACTACCATTAACGCGATCGCAAATACTTTCGAAAAGTAATCCAAAGACAATTTTAATAGCCTCAGTCTCCATCACCTTTAGAAATGTGCAAACATTACAATCATGGATGACGTCATGGATGACGAAATCCGAAAATAATTTCTATAGGATGTACAATATGGTATGGAGTTTGAGTTGAATTCTCGAAAGTCTTTGAGATTGTGTTCATTACATTATTTCCTATGGTATCGATGACAGATGATGATGAAGCAATGGCCGAATCACTCAATTGGTTCCAGAAGCAGCGTCGTTCAAGCCACGCCCTCGCCATCAACGTCCTCACTCAATGCATCCAGACAGTCCTCCTCGCAAAAGACCGTAAGATCAATAATGATAAAAAATAATCTCTGAGCTTGATTATAGTGTAGGAGCGTATTATAGACCAAATGTCCTTCAAAAAGTAAGGCATTTGAAAATGCCCTCATCTTTGAAGAATGAGGGGAAATAGCTAAATTGATTGAACCAAACTTTCTTGCCACAAGTTTGTGTTATCCCGAGCATATACACATATTTCATTGTACCATTCATGCGACTTTTTGCAAGATTGGGTCAATTTCTTATCATTGTGATGATTCCAAACCTCAAAGTATACGTCAACACAAATGATAAGAAATTGGCCCAGTCTTGGAAAAGTAACAGACATTGAACACAAAAAGACGTATGTAGGACTACACAAACATGTGGCATAAAAATGTGGTCCACACTTTTGATGTGTTATATGTCATATTTTGAATATATGAAGGCATCTGAAGAGCTATGATTTTCAGGGAATATTTTTTTCTCCGATGTTCTTCCACACTTGCATGATAACAGTGAAAACGCCCACAAATTATTTATTTATAGTCACGTTTTATGACAACAGTTGATATATTTTGTATTTTATTTGTTGTCAGGGTACTTGTCAAAGCTTCGCCTTGGAGGCTTTCACTACGTCATGAGTGGTGGTGAATGCTTAGACGGACCCCTACAAGTGTTCTCATGGTAAGCATCACCAATAGTATACAAATAGAACACAGCAGTGAGGTCATTAGTAAGAATTACCCACACAAGGTACCTCTGGAACAGTCTAACACGCCCGAGGCGATAGTCGAGGGTGTTTGGACTGTTTTGAAGGTACGGAGAGTTGGAAATTTTACTAATGCCCGAACAAAATGATGTGTATTATTTCTTTTATAAGATTATGTTTTGTTTGTTTTATAAAATGATGTTTTATTACATGACTTTACTAATGACCGGTCATTAGCATTTGATAATGACCAGTCATTATCAAAATTACGTGTTAGGCAAAATTAAATGCCTGTACATGTGTACGCTCTAAAAAATAACCCCAGTCAATTTTGATAACGTTGACAATAACCTGTGAGATGTGCAAACATGTTAATGACGTATAAAGGAATTCAAACCGAAAATCCTTTCTTTGTGATATACGCAATAGGTTATTGAAATTGTTATTTTAAGAAATTAAAGTGAGATGATAAGTGCGTGTCAATCAGAATCCCCTATGACTGCCTTCCTTTGGGGACACCCCCCCCCTCCCCCAAAGATTTCAAGCATATTCTTGAAATATAGATCTCGGCCTTTTTTAACCCTCTTCAAACAGAATAACATTGGGGATTTGGGTATGTACACTTTTGTTCGCCCCTTATATTTAATCAGCATTGTACCTTTTTACTACCAGAGAATCATACTGCAATAATCGTAATTTAACCTAGATAATCGTTTGCTCACTTAGATTATGGTAATTTACGCAACTTATCGTCAGTTCAATCACCTCACCTCTCAACCGACAGCTTGGAACCTCGCCCCGGCTTGCTGCTCTATCACTTCCTGCGGGTTAATCTCTACACGGCTTATTACCTCCTCAAATCGGCACCGTGGTACGCCAAACCTCTTGCTCTGCTGGATGGACCGCTGGTCTTCATTCGGTCATCCTTGATGTTCTTCTCCCTCTGGTTCGCTGAGAGCAAAGCCGTGAAAAATTAATGATGAACAACATGAAGGAAACTTAATTTCAAACAAACGCGTTGACAATCAGTCCAGTGGTGTATCTATAGGGGTGCAGTGGTAGCGCTTAGGGGAAGGAAAAAAATTATGAAAGCAAAATTATGATTATATTATGAACGCCCCCAATACGCATTGTTAATCAAACTAGATTTTTTTTTTAGCAGTGTACACAGAAAGATGTATATGGGAAATGGGAATACATAAACATGTGGCATAAAAAAAATCAGTTCTCATCTTTGAGCAGTTTCTTGTCATATTTAGAATATTAAGGCATTTGAAGAGCCATGCTTTTCAGGGAACATTTTTCTCTCATGTTCTTCCACACTTGCATAATAATAATGATAATGCTCACAATTTCTTTTTCACTTCTCCCCAGAACTCAACCTTCTCTTTAAGCTCGATCGCTTTGCCCCCTCGCACAATTACGTTGCTTGAGGGTCTCATAATTTTGTACCCCAATATAGGGTTCATTTTTTGAAGTGGTGTTAGTGGCCCACAGTTTCTTTATATATTGCTTCCTATCATATGAGTTTCATTAGCCTTTAGTTGAATATTGGGCACCGGATATAGGATAAAACGTATAAAATAACAATTACACAATAGCGAAGATAATATGGCAGGGAGGGGGTGTTTCGTTATTCGCCCCGAGCGCCATAATCTGTATATACGCTACTGATGACAATATTCTATGAATGATGTCTTATCGACATTATATTCCAATAGATATTTCATTAATGACCTTAGCCAGAGCATGTTTACATATTATACAATCATATTCGTAAACTATATAGCCTATTATACTCGAGGACCCTTAGTGTGTTGTACTGTAATCTTTTGATAAAAGTGAGGTATAGAAAAATGTTACATGTATCATAGATAAATTCCTGGGCGGATCCAGGGGGTCAAGGGAGTCTGGATCATCCTTGTAAATAATTACCTTCTGCCCCCATTAAAAAAAGTGCTGAAGCCAACCCTGACACAAGTATATATCTCTAAAACTAGTTATCCGCAATACGCAATAGTATTAATCAACATGGAATTCAAATGAATTTATCCTCCAATGCCTTATACTCTCTTCATGGTTTTTAAAGTAACCCGTCCTTATTATTATGTATAGGACGTTCCCAACACAAGCATTTGCTTTTTGGGTGTTTGCCTCCTTCTGCTCTCAAAATTTATTCACTGTGCCGTTCTATTTGTTAACTGTTTACCATCATTTTTATTGGCAATGAAAAGGAAATCAATTTAAATTTAAACTCAATTCAATCCGGCAAATAGAGATGTATTATATTCATCTTGCTTATATGGAATGCTGCGTACCTGTAAAATACTGAAAGTAAAGTTTAACGAAACTTCGAACGTTACTGTCTTATCTTGTCTATTTCAAGGTATAGACCAGTTCTGGTCATGCGATTGCATTGTGAAAGAAACGTTGTGGAATCGATCAGAAAAGGTTGATCATCTTGCATATGAGTATTGGTGTATAATAATTTACGAAATATATCAATTACTAGTAGTAGGCGGGTTTCCGCCAAACTTTGTATCATCACGTATTAGTCATAACATATCCTTACACATGATTGATATTAAGAGCTTCCATTTCATTTTTTTTTGAGGGGGGCGTTTCCAAAACTGGTCTATACCTTTAAGTGTACGTAAACTATGCTTATTTATACATAATGATGTGTAATGTTTTATGGTTTTGCTGAATATATGTTTAGACGCACATAGCGTCGTATCATCATGAAACCTAAATCTTAACATTATGCTGCATACATGTTCAATTATATATGAAAATAAATTGTGTTATACATGTTTAGTGTGTAACATTTTGTGGTTTGTTTTTTTCTCAACTTTGTACTCAGACGGTGGAGATGATTATTTCATTCAGTAAAGAATATTACATTTGCTGCGTTATTCATGTATAATGTATAACATCATACGCACTTTGTTCGTTAGCCTTCTTTCTTATGACGCTTTAAAATAAAAGGAAATTTGCACAGTTTACCGTAACCCTACACATTCTTAGGGAGGCAGTTCGGTGTAAAAATGTCACAGGAAAAAAACGTCAGAGGTGAAAATATCACTTTGCCTCTGACATTTTTACCTCGACCACCAGCATCATGAAGTTCATTACCACCACCCTTACCATTTCAATCATCCCGATTTTGATGATAATTATTCATCATTTCCGAGTCTCGGCGAAGAATTGCGAAAAAAAGGGGAAAGGATAATGGAGAGTTGAAAATGAGAGAGAAGGTGAGGGGAGAGAGGGGGAGAGAGACTAAGAGAGGGGTGGAGAGATTGAGAGTGAGGGTGGAGGGGGAAAGCGTGCATGTGTGTTTGTGTGAGTGAGAGTGAGAGAGAGGGAGAGGGAGAGAGAAAACATGGGAAATAAAGGAGAAATGGAAGACAGCATGAAAGAAAAATGATACCTCCCTGAAGATGAGTGTAACCATCGCTTGATGATCAATGGTGATGATGAGGAGGAGGAGGCGTTGACAGGGGGAGATGGTAGAGATGATGATGATAAAGATCGGTATAAGCCGAAAGACCCAACCGACATCTCTCCACTATCATCTCTCTTTATCTCTCTCTCTCTCTCTCTCTCTCGCTCTCTCTCGATTGCCTTGTTCAATCACATGTCATTTACAAAGTAATATAAGTGCCCCTCCTCTCTATACAGTGACCACCTCAAACGATGTGCTCTCTAAATAGCTCCACCCAATCTCACGCCACACCTACCCGCAAAAACACCTCTGGATTTCGATAGCAACGTTCTCACACATCATCACACTATCCTGCTCATGATCAATCAAAAACTACATAAAATAACGCAAGAGAGCTTTACTTTTCTATATTTGGTGTCTACATACAATTATCTTCATATTTTATTCATCGTTTTCGTTTTCACAATAATAAATAATACACAATATGAAATCGGTTGCTTAGACGAAATGCAAATCAAACATTTTGTTAGCTTCTTTTTACAAAAATAAACGAGGAAGCCAATTTTACTCTTTATTTATTGCTTGTCAATAATGCAAAGAGGTAAACTTAAATTTGCTGTTTTCCTGCTTAAAACTATACGTTCGCGAAAAACAATCAAACCTGTATGAATGATTGATCGTAGCTTTCTTACACAATGTAATTAATACGCTATTTACACAATAAGTTAAGAGATGAATAAATTATTAAATAATGAGGTAATAGTCAGGGAACGCCGACCATATACGTATAATTGTCTTTCGTCTACATAAATATTATCTCGAGTTACAATTAAATAGCATAACATTCAATCACAGTAGAAACAATGTGTTACAATCATTGGTCAATAATTTATTAAGTCTACAATAAAACCACTTTGCAAAGTTACATTTCAGTGGAGTAATCAATCAAAGTTCGCAAGTCCTAACTGTTCGAGAAGAAAAATTATGATGAAAAAAGGGAAAGGGTACCTTTAATCTGTACTGTCACTTTATAAAGGCTTTTCATGAACATCTTTGTGGAGAGCAAATGAAATTGAAAATAATCTGCTACTCTGGCTTATCCCAAGATCCCTCGTGCTTTCTGTTAAATAGTCAATTGTCTTTTATTGTCACCATTGCTCCCCTCTTTCATTCTTTATTAGGGGTGGATGTAAATTATTGGATATGCTAAATCCTTAAAGACTTCAATCATTTCGAAACACTTTTATATTTGTCATAATTAGTTGTGGAGAACATGAAAGTTCGTGGTTAAAGATAAATTACCCCGGTAGCAAATTGACAGAAATAGCTCCCAAGAAAATGGGCTAATCAATATGAGTTACAATTTTGTCTAAGCAAAATTTTAAATTAAGATATTTGAGAATATTTAAACTTATATTGAAATATCAGGATTACCTCTCTGACATGAGAATCTAGAGAAAAAACATTCCTCCTAGATTTGAAAAAATAAAAGATGACAATCACATATCGGCTTTAGAATACCTACTACAGAGATCGCTGATGCAAACCGCTAAAACAGTCACATTGATGATTTCTGATTGTCCAGTTACTTGTAAACAAAATAGGGCAATACCCATAATTGTCTTCTAGTTTTCAGAGGTATTTCTGAGTTACTATCTACTCATCTAGTGAATTATAAACAATATATTACGAAATCTCTTTTCTACATGGAATTATAAGAAACGAAGCAAATAATTTAATCAAAATTGGAATGTTTTAGTGACACACATATATTTTGTATATCGCCAGACACTGTAAGAGCATGGTGATACTGGAATGTTTTTCTTGCTTCCATCACTGACTTTAGATTTAGATAATATTGCGTAAAGGTCTCATCATCGGCCAAACAAAGTAATATACTCGCAGCTATTGCAATGCTTACCGTAATGAGGCAATTCGAAAATCATACAAGGTACATGTAGCTAAAATAACGAAACACAATGATGACTCCTCAAACGAAGCACATAAATTATGACAAAAATGCAAATTAGGAAGGTTTACTTTCCAATGGCATGCCTACGAAGGGTCAAAAATATTTAAGAGAACAGTATTCAATGCATTTGGTATTCGATATAAAACATCAACAGATCAAGGTGAATTTTGAATGATTCAATGAGATACATTTATTTAAATCGACACATGAATATAAATTGATATACATCTGCCGGGTAATTCCGACGATGACACATTAATTTAAAGGTCCATAGTAATAGGGCATTGCATGTTAAAAGTATAATTTAATACTTTTTTTCTAGAAATGAAAGAGAATATCAAAAGAATTCATTAATCACTGGAGAACTAAATATCCCTTATTTCGCGAAGCACAATCTATGGGCACACCGTTTCCTTGGTGAGTATCGAATGTCTTTAGTATGCCATTTCGCTTCCCCAAGGGCGGTATGGCTTGGACACCAGGGCAGTGTGTGGGTTGAGAGATGTGCTGGTAGGACTTCCGGTGTAGCCATTGGGGGAGAGGACAGGCAACGAATTGTAGGGCACCGAATACTGGCTGTGGATAGGCAGAGATGGTGCTATCTGCGTCGATAGCTGACTACTCTGACTGTTTCCTATGGGGGCCGACGATACGACACCGGTCGGAGGTACTGGCATGGGTAGTCTTCCGTGACAGGAGGTCTGCAGTTGCGTTTCTGCGTGACTCGTGCTGGTGATCATGGGAAGCATCTGGCGTGAGTTCTCACTGACGGATGTAGCGGCTGGAGGAAGGCTGGATTGGTGGTGCTCTGACGTCGCGCCGCCACCGCCAGGGTTGTGCTGGGGACCACTGTGCGGTGGAGGCGGCAACGCCGGAGTCTGAGAATGTGTGTGTGCAGGAAACTGGGAGTGACCGGAGACGGTGTAGTGCTGTCGGGTTTGGAACTCACGCTGTGCCACATAGCACTGAAGATGGGACATAAGCCGAAGCCTCAAGGGATCCTGAATGTCCATTCCTTCTACGGTGACGAGGTACCTTGCTACTTCAGAGGCACATTCTCTGAAGCCCAGCACACGGTAGTCCATGGCGTATGCATGGGCTTCACCATATGGATGAAACGATCCGTCAATTCCTGTGTGCAATGAAATGAAACCGTGTTAATGGATGCTTTCTTGTATCCATAATTTTTTGTATGATAATACGCGTGAAGGTATTGATATTCCCTTTATCTCAAGCCCCAAACTACAAACAAATGAGCAAAGAAACGAACAAAAACGAACGTTTTTCACCAATTAATGTTTGTTATCCAAACTGAAATAAAGAATTATCCACATTTAGAACATCCTTCAATTTACATTAAAAATCATGAAATAGTTATTCACTGAATAACCAAACCACGATAGAATCATAAAGCTCGTTCGTGTGATTATCAAAAATACAATACCTTTGGCCTACATAAAATAAACTAAAGGATAAAAAGTGTAACATTTTGCATCAGATGCAACAACAGCATCTCTATACGCTATGGTTGTGTGTAATTTTGCACCCCAAAATAAACAAAGAAACCAGTTTGTAAAAGGTGTACAATTTTGCACCCAGCAAAAGGCTTACAGCTTTGCACCCTGGTGTGAAGTTGAAACTCTGTACCCCGAAAATTTGCTACAGGTGCTAACTTGCAAGTTCGTGTGTCCTTTTATTAGCATGTTTATCGGTACTCCTTTGTTCGCATTTATTGAAAGCATAATACATTGGAATAAATTCTAATTCTAGAAGATTAAGTAATAATTACCTTTGGCATGGAGGTATTTGAGATGGTCGACAGTCATCTGGAGGATCTCAGCCTTCTCCAGCTTGGCAGAGCCCTGGAGTAAAGATACAAACAAGATGGAAGATGGGTTATCACCACAGGACTGTTAATACAACACCTTTGATATATAGAGATCGAAAGTTAAATTCATTGACTGTTTGATTGACGAGAGTTTCGAAAAACGAATTGGTCATGAAGAGCCCACAAGGAATGTTCGAAGAGCTTTATGGGATGGTAAATCTGGAATACCCAGGCAACCTAATGAACGTAACTAAATGAACGGGCTTTTTGAATGAGCTCTTGAAGGAACTTTTCACCACTTCGTTTCACATAACCATGCTTCAGGCAGACTATGCAAACAACAATGAAAAAGGACAGGAAGATAAACGAGGATGAATCTATTTGATAAACTTTCATTTTCTAATTACTTCTCTCCCTGCTAATTAATACGGGTTTTACTGACTCTTGAGTGACTCTTACATTGTCTTGGTTGTACATGTATATATATATAGATTAGTATTTCTTTCATTGCTCTCACATTGAGAAAACAAGGAAAGACAGTGTTTCTAACAACAGTCTAAACTATTGTCTTGGCAATATTTCATCCCCGTTCAATCACATTTTCATCGAGATGTGGAATAGGAAGGGGATTTCGTTCCTTCCTGCAATCTAAGACCAACTGTGATTTGAGGACGGAAAGAAGCTCCATATCTTCTAAGCCCTCGTTACTTGAGCCTACAAACACACCCATGTTAGCAACCTGATTAAGGGGTACATTTAAAACGGTCCATAATGAACACTTACAGGTCTTCCGTATTATTGAATGTATCTGTATGTCTATAAGAGTGTGAATATAATGGTTAAAGCCCTTCTTGAAGACATCGCGCATAGATTACTGTAACACTTTTCTAAAAGAGTAAAACCTTAAGATGTATCGCATTGTCTTGTTTGGGTAGAGGGATGGTATCAGTTCCATGTTTTGATTGCGTCATGTGTAAAATGCCGTTACATAAATGTTCTTGCGAAGGGCTTAAACTGCCACTATGGTTTCTCTTGTCAATTTAAAACAACTTAATCCCCTTTTATGTCATCTTCTTAAAAAAGAAGCCGAGTCGAGAAGATTGAGGAGGTAGAGATTCAGGCCTACATGATTACTAAAACACAAACATATCTCTTTCCCGCACAATGACAGCTTACTAGCCAGATTATAACGGTGTCCTGAAGTACGCATTAGGGCACTCATGTCTAACAATAAGTTGTCCAAAGAATGTTTACTGTCTAGGTTTATTGATGAACACTCTCATTAGTATCCCACTGGAAATTATGAATTGTAAGTGTATGTTTACATGAAAGAGTACGCGATCTCATTAAACTAGCATATCCTGTGTCTATTTCTTCTTCTTTTTTCTTGTCTTTCTTTTTTGTCGTTGCAAAGAACCTGCTGAATTGTCGACGACCTGACCCGACACACTCCCCCCACACCATGCCCAGTGGGCCGAGACAAAGAGACCTCAGCACGCGCCAAAACTCCACTATGCAAACAAGGCCACGAGAATCTCGCGTGTCCTCAATTAAAAAACACAAAAATCCCATTTTCAATAGATTTTTCCCCCTTTCTCTATAGTAAGGTGGCTCCTCTGTTTTCCTCTTTTTGCCGGAAGTCAGGTGAAACGACACACATAATTCATTTTTTGTGTGACACATGGGTGCATTTATACTGCCATTGTGAATTTATGCTACCATTGTGAATGCTCTCTCTCCTCGCGTTTTTCATAGTGACCGAGATTATGTATCGTTGCGTCTACACAAGAACCTATCTTGCTAATTCATGTGCAACAGTTGTTTGCGCTTAACATGGAGGGCAAAGTGCATGCTTAAGTTAAACTATTTCTTCTTTTTGATATCTAAGCATCAGTATGCGAGACGAACCTAAATGTTATTATTCTGAATGGCGGACAAATTCTATATTACGAATTGTAATGCATTTTCTTTTTGTGCAATTTGTTCTGATAAAATACCACAATTGATTACTAGAAACATCTGTCTTGGGTAATTACCTGAAAAATCCTAAAATGATACAACTTTACTTTCTTTAACATTAGCCTTACAAGTTTGGGCATTTTGAGACCCAATAGCCAATACCTGAAACTCAAATCGACCACTGAAGGTCACCAGTATCCAAATCTCTTTTTACACTCCAAACTGCGACCATTGTTAACCCACCACCTCAAAACGCGAACAATATCCTATGTATTTTTTCCTTCTTCTCTTCTTCTTGCTCGTTAGGCCCCTTATTTCACCATATCTTCAACACCTGCGCACGCTCGCCCCAAAAGAAAACAGAAGAATAGACTCAGAAGTAGATAAAAGAAATCTCAAATACAAGAAAATAGGATAGACTCGCTCGTGCCTTTCGCGTGCCCTTTGTGTATTGGATTGTGGTAAGGTATTTTCTTTCTCTCTCTCTCTCTCTCTCTCTCCACAAACTTTTCAAACAAATATTTTACAAAGTCTCAAGTTTATCCTGTGGTCATACAGTATTTGGAGAAAGAAAATGAAGAGGAAATAAATAAAAAGAAAGACCACTTATTTTCTTCCAATCGCAACCACAATAATACTCGGTTAAAACATAACAGGGTTGGGTTCTATGACGCGGTACAGAGAGGACTGGTACATCAGCGCGTGGATGAAAATTAGTGCGCTTATTTCTTTTAAAAGAAAAGAACAAGCCCTTATGAGCTCTTTGTTGGAGGTTTTGTAAGCTGCAACGATTTACCTTCAGGGCAAGATTTGCATTAAGGAAAAAGGAGACGAAATATTGTGGCTTAGATTGCAGTTTTGAAGGGCAATGTATGATTAGTATGGAACGGAAAGGAAAGTGATGGATACGTTTACAGTGAACTGTTGTGCCATGTGTACTTTGGAAACTCATTTTCGATAAAATCTTTAACCTTTTAAAAATAGGTGTGTCAAAAAATTACTACTATCATGTGTGGCACCCACGATAAGTAAGTACACTAAAAGAAGAAAGAAAAAAAAACACACTTATATTTGCCTTAATTAAAAAATACATCTCATAAAGAGACGATCGTCCAAGTAATCATTGATCATCATGTGTATTTTCAATTTAAGTGTTTTGAATATAAAAACAAACATCTTTCAAAAGCTTTTTGATGTTTTACTCGTAAAAAGACGTTTTGATCGTGATCAATGCTAAAGTGCATAATATCATATATTCTTTGCGTTTTGTTCAGTCCCTTTCATCTTCTTCTTTTGAACTGATGCCGATTACAAGCACAGCTGCAGGTGGCATGATTATATACCCACAAAGATATGACACATCAACTAACAAAAGTGAGACTCTTCTGTCCATCTACATATACCGCTAGAGTACCCCATCCATCCCGCTCCTGACACATTAAGCCCTCGTTTGAAAATGACATGGTTCCAGTTTGCTCCGGGATCCGATTAAAAAGAATAAGAAATACAGAATATTTTTATAATATTGACTATTCATAAATCCTAACGATTTTTATTCACTGAATAACCAAACCATGATAGAATCATGATGCTCAATCGTTGAATGTCCCTTAACGGTCATACACTTAACCGAACATCAGAATGAAATACCAATACGTGAAGTGATTATGTAGAGCAATTTCCAAGGGCTTGTTTCACTTCGTTGGTAAATTTATAAAAAACGAGGGTATAGGGATGCTTTTGTGCTATATTTGATTCGTAGTTTTATTCTCTCTCTCTCCCTCTCACGCATTCACTCCGTCTCGTATTATTTTATGAATGGAATAATTGACTGGCATTGTTACGCCCCAAGTACGTCGAGGTCATAACCTTATCTCGAAAACAAGCACCCCACCTGCCATTCGCTGATGAACCCTTTCGTCAACCTGGATACGTTTGATCCGATGGTGGTGCGAGGTAGCATAGTGTAAGCAGCGAAAATTACAAAAAGCTTTTCGATATCCATCAATTTATTTCAGACTAAACAATATATCATCCCCAGATATTTCAAATTTCTGGTGCAAATTGCAACGCATAATATGCACGGCAAGAGTGGTCATTTTCTATAAATGCTTTCTCTTGGATAGACCCCCCCCCCCTCCTTTTTTTAAACAACACGTTCAAAAAAAGTATCTAAAATTATTAAGAATTCACAACTTGGTGGCCCATGTTTGACGACATATACACATATGAGTATGTTCGACTGACTGAGATACCGGCTAGTCATCACTATACAAAGGGGCAAGTTTGGAAGCGATTGCTGTCATCTCAATCTTAAAACAAGTAGACATACAGATTCTTAAGTTGAATTCCACCATGGAATCATATCTTATTAATTTTAGAGATTGGTACGAATGTTGTGACCCAACACTTGCTCCGGTGAAATTTTCTCCAAACTTTCTTTCGTCACTCTAGGTTATGGTTAGACTTGCATTTGTTAGGGTTATGGTTAGGTATATTGCCGGGTCAATGGTTACTGAAGGAAATTGACAACTAAGCAACTTTCGCCAGAGTATTGTCGTCGAAGCCAAAATCACATCTCAATACTTCTTTATATTGTTATTAATGTGTGTGAGAAAATGTTGACATACCTGCTTTTCAAAGGCTGCTGGTACAAGCCGTCTGAGCTCGGTAAGGGAGTTGTTAATGCGGTCCCGTCTTCTCTTTTCGATGATCTATTAAGTTTGAAGGATTTGGGAAAGAAGATAGGGTGGTGAAAGATAAAGAGATGGAAATGAAGTGAAGATGGGATATATAGGTAAAGCGAGAAAATGATGCAAGGGAGGGAGGAATGAGACAGAAAAAGATTGGGGTGGCGAAAGAAGAAGGAAAATGAAATTAATTAATGATTATTCATATACATTTTTTAAAAAACTAAGAAATTCCTAAAAAGAATCAATGGATGGATTGCCACACTGTTCTATCATTTTTTTAAATTTCAAGACAAAACTGTTAAAACTTAATCAAACATGACTAAAGGCACTTCCAAAAGAAATTAAACATTAATTACACTTCAAAGAATAGGATTTGTGCAATGTTCTTTGTGGCGTATTCGAATCGATTGACGTCAACAGACAGTTCATATATCTTCTGTTATCATGAATACCCCTCTTTAGTTATCTTCGTTATTGAAATAATGTACTTCATGTATCATTATGACGCAATTAAAAGACCAATACTGCCTTTGTCTTCTCGAAAATCATCACAAGCCTTTGTTGTAGAGTGGCTCTTAAACTGATAAACGTGTCCGATCCTTTTATAAGTTCAATATAGTAGCACTTAAAGATAAATGTTTCAATTTCTTTTGTAATGACAATAATTATCATTCCCCTAACTCAAACTAAGTGCAATTTTTCTCACCATAATACAAGACAATACAATCTCGCTTTGAGTACACAAATAATGTAGGCCATTTATATGAATTACACAAAAGATCTCTTTACCTTATCAATACAGAGTCAAATTGACGCGATAAGGATGTGGATTTGTAAACAAATAGAAAAAGCGTTAGCTCTTTGGAGTTGATTTGCCCAGCTGCGAATAGCTGACATGTATATAGTATTCTCTTTTCATTCAGAAAAAAATGGCAGCAACTCAAATAACGCAGTAATGGGAAAGTTCGAATGAGGGCCACTTATGGAACACTTGAGATGGTGGGGGTTGAATAAAGTAGAGGGAAATTGACAAAGGGTCCCCGCTTCAACTGAAGATATGAGCGATAATAGGCAGAAATCAAACAATATTTGTCTGGGGAATTCTCTCCACGCGCTCTAATTCAAAAGAGTAACTGCAAGGCGGAGAGTTATTTGAACTGCAGGCCATTTACTGGTGACCGTTTGCCTCTTGAATGACCAATAATTTATCATCATTAAGGGAGAAAGAACTCAAGAAAGCTACATTCTTCATATTCACCCTGTAGATTTATTGCTGCAGACTTCAGTTGTCATGACAACGCATGGTCTTACCTATTTATTATTAAAATGAATAATTAATGCATACACGCTTGTCGGTCAGTATGACGCATTGTACAATATTCATGGCAATATGATCATTAATATTTTGGTGAAAATTTGATGCCATCATCATCACTCGATATTATTCATGTCATTTTACAACCAATGACAGGTTGATAAATTTTGTATGTTTTCTTTGAAAAATTCTTACCCTTTGCTTTATTTCCAAGATAAACTTGTGATGTCATTTTGTTCTTGTACCACTTTTCATGTAGATTAAAAAGCATATTGTGTCATATTAAAAATAAGTTTGCAAAGATGTCACCGAAACCGTGATATTATCAAATGAAAAATCAATTACTACGTGTGTTTCTGATTCCAGAATCATAATGAATAAAATATTGAGACTAGTCGAGGTACAGTTAACGGACATACATCCAACGAAAATAGTATGACAAACTTTCTGGCATAATGGTTTTCATTTATACTTCCTTTTAAAACAGCGAAATGTTCAAAGATAGTGACAACATCATAAGCATTCATTTTGGGGTATACATGTACGATCAATTTGAGCATATGATCATCTTAAATTCAATTAACATTAATATTTCTCTACCGTACCTGTTCAACAGCCTAACACACGTCATAACCTAACCAAGACAAATATACCTTACAAATTACATTCGTAAAATGCAATCAAGCAAATATTGCAACAAACGTACTCTTTATTTGTATTTTTTTCCTTCTTGATCGGAAACACAATTGCCTACTGTCACTAGATTCCTGTACATCATGCATGCTGTGTTATCAGGTGGAACGTCAAATGAAACATTAAAGCTTACCCCTCCAAAAAATGACAAATGTTTGAATAAGGAATCGCGCACTTTCTTCGAACCATGATTACTGCATTATCTGCGTTTTGTATTTGGATGGATGGGAACAAAAGTGATTTGAGTGAATTAAGCGCCCTAGACGCGGGTCGTGCACGTGGCGGCTTTTAATGCAAGTGATGACATAGCGTTCGGTTCACCGAGTATCCTCGCCATTATGAGCTTTGCACTGATCCACTTCGTTCCACCTCATTTTGTAAGCCCGTCCCAGTTATGTCATGGGGCTGAGAGGATAATATCAAGATCAAGTGCCAATATTTCTCAATAACGATACGGATAATACTAATGACATAATGATAGAGCTGCACTATAAAATGGTATTCTGAGATGAATATGCCTCTCATGAATCCTACTTTGTGATGTTGACTCAGATATTTTATTTTATTGTTTACCATTCCATTGTCGATTATTCGAATTTTAATAATGAGGCCCGTTATAAAAAATATAAACAAATCAATAACATAAACTACAGGTGTGGCATTATACAATATCGTATCTATATAGCACTGTGAAGACAGTGTATCGTATCTCGGATTTTAAAGTTCCCACTTGCATCTCTCATCCTTGTAATCAATTCATCTTTTGATAAAATAATAAAGTAATTACGTCTCGTTATGCCCGTCATTCCTGACTGCCTGATTCTGTTACATGTTAAGCAAACACTAATACGAATTTGGGGCCAATAATTATAATGACTCATAACCTCAGAGCAATTTAGCATGACGATGACGCAGATTTGGGGATAAAAGAAACCAATTCACAAATGTTAAAGCAAATATTATCAAGTTTCTATTTCAGCTATAAGCAATACAAAATCTATATACTTTTAAAAAAGAATATTTTGATTAAAAAAAAAACTTACCCCACGACGCTTCTTTCTTGCACTCACTGGGCATGATTGACTCGGTGATCTATGAAGAAAAAAGAAAGAAAGAACATAATAATAATACGAATCACTTTTTGAATTAGACGATAAAGAATACAGTTATTCATCGTTAACGATAGACAACCAAAATTGTGATCACTTTTAGCTTTAAAGTGAGATGGCAAGAAAACAGTTTAATACAGAATTTCAATCAAATTTTCAAACAGATTGAAGATTTTTTTTTCCTCCATACTACCATTGGAAATTTAGTTTCATATTCTTTGACACATCATTAGGAAACCAAAGTTTGTAAGACATAGCAAAGCAGTGATTAAAAAAAAAATCTTTATTAGCTGCACAATTTAGATTCATCTGTTTATGGTCTTTTGTTGATTTTTTTTTGAAAAAATAGTGATATATCGGAAACGTTTAAAAAAAGATATCTTACCCTTTCATGGTCTCGTCAAATAATTCGTCACTTTCTGATTCACTCATTGTCCTTTTCATGTCCCAGTGACCAACTGATAGCTTCATGCGACAGGCTTTCTGTCAATAAATAACCAGGTAAATTGTACGATTGTTAAAATGTTGTGCACCAAAAGTCTGGCACGCACTCCACTACTCGACAGGTGTTGTAAGGTGTTCTGTCACGAAAAATTTTTCTCCAAATTACAGATTTTTAGCCAATAGCACACCGTAGAAATTAAGAATTGAAACTTGTTGATTGCCGAACACAAACTGTTGCAGTTGAGAGAAGAATTGGGCTCGCTGAATGTCTCTGTTTTTTGAAGAGTGGAAGGTTTTGATGAAGTTTTCTTGAAGTGTCAAGTAAGCGTGTGGTCCGCTTGTCGAAGTTTAGCTGTCAACTGTTTGACAAGTTATCTGCGCTCGCAGTCAAATACTACTTCTCAGTGGGGGGAGCCAGGGAGTGTGTCTGAACAGCCCTCAGGGGTCTAATGCGCCTGTGATTGGTTGAAAATGGCTAATATAAGTTTCCTCTACGCGTGCCTTACGTGGGGTTTTGCACACGCCCAGGCCGTCGCACCGAACTGCCGTTTGTCGCGTGCTGCGATTGGCTGCCTACTCGCACGCCGGCGGCACGTCATTGGCCGTTAAGCCCCCCTGTCGCGTGTTGGGGAATAAAAGAAACGTGCGTCACGGCGTGTGATTGGCAGGTTACACGTGGGTCTTGTCAACAGAAGGGCGTGGCCTAGAGTGCCTTTCTTCTCATTGGCTTACAAACAATCTGACAACAATAATATTGCGATATGCGAATAAAATTAAAGGATTTCTTTTTTTGTGTGTGTGTGCGTACCCGTACCGTAACTTGCACTCCATGCTGCATTGTAAGAATAGTAATATTGCCAAATCTCATTTAAACATAACATAAATCATCGGGAGATTTTTTAGTTGAAAGGTATACTTATTAATGTCCATGCTCGGTATACCTTATTATTTGAACGAAGGATACGTGGAAAATGAATCATAATGTATTAAATGTATCTTATTATTAGACCTTCTTTACAAAAATAATGATAAATATGAAATGATATTGTTTTCATGGAAATGTTACTACTTTTATTTTAATGAGTTTCCATTATGGCCTTATGAATCTTTTCATATTGCATTTTTTTTTGTTGGATAAACACACCCAACAAGCAATGCTTTAAAAACACAGAAATTCCCAAGATTACTCAAAACGTATAGTGAAATAATCATGTTCATTTGATTTTTTTCCCCTACTGTTATTCTGTGCACTTAGGTTGAGACTAGTAAACTGTTATGTATGGTCTGTCCTATTGTATGGAGCAGAAACATGGACAATAAACGAGGCCATGGAAAATAGAATAACACCTTTTGAAATGTGGATCTACAGAAGAATGATGAAAATATCCTGGAAACAAATGAAGAGATATTGCACATGGCAGGGCGTAAACAACTGCACTAGTAGGATTAATTAAGGAGAGAAAAATCAAATACTTTGGTCATGTTAAAAGGCACCAAAGCCTCTTAAAGGATGTATTGGAAGGAAGAGTGAAAGGAAGTAGACCTAGAGGGAGACCCTGAATCAACTGGGAAGAGAATGTCAAGAACTGGAGTGGACTAAAACTGCAAGAGTGCACCATTATGGCAGAAGATAGAGTGAAATTGAGAGATGTTGCAATCAACCTCCGAACCGGGAGAAGATACTTTGATAGATAAATAGATATTCTTTGTTTTCCCGTTCTTTACTGATATTTTGCACATAGATTTTGGGACAATGGAATGCCTTAATAAATGTTTAGTTTTCTTATCTGTTCCACACATTATTGTCATGTATACGTGTAGAGAGTAGTAAATAAAGCAATTTGTTCTGGTCATTTAACACAGCAAGCGCATTGACGCCATTCATAATTATTATTGCTACGAAAATATGTTTTGTTCTCTAAACAGTGTTCTTAAAATTGTATTTGAGAAAGATGTCGACAAACTAGAAATGTTTAATGAAGGACTGTAGCTCCAAATTGTGTCTTAATTACTTTTAAATTATAATGTCACAAACATAAGTTGTCAATGTACAGAATATTCATCAATTTCCATCGTGTAAACCTGTCCTAGCTATAATGCACCGCCTTCCCCTTATATATGCTTATGTCTTAGAACAATAACAAAGGCACTGGTAATTGTGACCTATTTGACCGAAGTCAACTTCATGTAAATTTACTTATTTTTGAGAGAGATTTCATTTAATGTCATCTCAATTTATGAAACTAAGTTATGGTATTGTTCAATTCAATGAGGACTACAGAGGGCCATTATGTGCGAGTGGGAATTATGAGCGAGAGAGAGAGAGAGAGAGAGAGAAAGAGAAAGAGAGAGAAATGAAGAAAAAGTGCGTCGGTGCGGCTAATGACTGACTGAAAATTAATTGCAGAAGCAAAACAATGCAATCAATTAGAATGAAGTACTTTGTCAGCAACCCCCCCCCCCCAAAAAAGGAAGACAATTAAAAAGGAGCAAGGAAAAAAGAACCTTCAAGAGAAAACAGAGAAGACACCCTAAGACAAGATAAATGTAGCGCATCATAATTATATCTGCATCAATATAATGCAAATATACAAATGTTAGGATAAAAACGATGTAATATAAAAGAGATAATGACAAAGACTTGGAGAGAAAAATAATATTCGACTTATGAATCAATTATTTATAACAAAGGAAAATGAAAGTGGAACAGAATGTAAGAACAAAAATAACATAAAAAGAGGTCAAGTTTGAAAATAAATCAATACCAAATGAGTAAGAAAAACAGAATTGCGAGCGGAGTGATTTTTGTCTTTTTAGCTCCCGTCACCCTTTTTCCAGGGATTTGGTATCAATTATTAAAAAACAGAAGGGTGTAGACACACTGATTGCAAACAGACTAACACGTGCGCATCCCGCACAGAAAAGCGAGTAAAATTTGCACGTGTTCATATATCTCGTCAGTGGATATCATAATAACTGTATTCACACTGGAGGCAATATCACGTTGACCTTCTGAACCGAGGGGCAAGTTGATTCAAGTCCATGGGCAGGTTGTGTATTCAAACGTGCATTGGTGCGATCAGTCTACCGATTGGTAGCGAGTGGTGGCTGTGAGAACGCAATGCGTATGCAACGACGGTTCACCTAATTAATATAAGGGTAATAATGATTGTGGTGGAAAGTATCATGACTTTAGGAGAAATTCGCATGCACTCTCTCGATTTTTTAAATAAAATTAAAAAACCGAGTGGAAAATTTAGCATGCCTGACTTATTTAAATATACAGTATAATTATGGTCTATTGATGTATATGTATGTACATTTTCAAAAGTCTGGTAATGGGGGTAAGATTCTATAAAATTAAAAAAAAAGGTTGTTAACAAGCAGGTGCCCATTTGGTCTAAAATTACTTTAATTCATTTCAGATATGCAAAATTGTTTTTAAAATCCGCTACTAAGCTCACATCGCTATCATAAAAGATATTGAATTTTCGACTTACCACTAAGTGAATAAGCACACAGCGACAACACTGTAAACTAATGGTGAAAGTGGCATAGAGAGAGAGAGAGAGAGAGAAAACAAAAAAGTGTGTGTGTGTGTGGGGGGGGAGGGGGGGGGGGTTCGTACCCATTAGCCTATCATAAGTTTGTTCATTACCAATTCTAGGGGCTCTTATTTGTCTGCTTTAAAGATTTTGGGGTCGATTTTTTAATTAAGGTAGACTCGCTCTTTCTGTTTAAGAAGCGCATACGGCCCATCTTCCCAAGGGGACGACGCATGGTGGACGCATTGCAGAAGAAGACGCGGTCTTGGGTCATTTTCGTCTTCTTCTTTTTAAATATTTTTTTCTTCAGACCTCTTGCAAGTCTTTGTGGTATAACGTGATAAGCAGCTATCAAATCCTGAAAACACTTATTAGTATAGGCAAAATGACTACGAGGACTGAGATGAAAGAAGAAAAAAACATGCAAGCAAACGTACCGGTTTAAAAAGAGTTTGACATGTAAATTAAGGGATCATTACAACAAAACAAATTGAGAGATGGCGAAAGAGAGAAACTACGTGAGCGAGTAAGGAATATGATGATGATTATTATAGGAATGAGGAGTATAAAATCGAGCTATGGAATATCCCAATCTACACGTGGCCTTTGTCCGACTTGTGTGTGAAATGGCCATTGACCTTTGCTTTAGTTCCATAGTAGGTTTTAGAAATGAAGAGTTGGGAGAGAAGGACAAGGACAATTATTATTATTTTGATGGTATTATGTATGATAATGGACGCTATTTTAAAGTCGAAAATTCTTTAGTCTATTATGATGGATGTTCGCTTTGTCTGAGATCATGTTATTCTATAACATCAAGCAATGTGAACGTACATATTATACGGTCTTTCTTTCTTTTTGATCAGGACTTAAATTGACTTCCTTGATCTTTCACTGATTTATAGTCATCTGTTCATTTTATCTCACCCGAACAAAGATACTCAGCTATCTGTTCATTATAAACACCAACTAATATCTGAAAGTATTCTTTCGCTCATGCACGCCCGCATTTGGTCACTAACTTGTTGTAATTATGTAGGATTTAGAAAGTTGAAAGGGCGCATCCAGGACTAGTGCCGGGGTAGAGAAGGGGGATTTCAATACCGAAAAGTGAGGGGACATAGTTTGATTTGTGGTTATTGCGTACTTAAGGTACATATCAAGAGGAGGGGCACGGGCAGGTTGTGCCCCCTCCTCATTCAATCCGCCACTGATTGGTACTAACTTCGGTTTATATCGGATTTTAAAAACCCATGCCAAGCCAAGGTATGGTATCCGCCTGTCCTCGCCTTTCTCATTTATCTCACGGTGAAGACCATAATACCTTTCATTATCATCATTGACCGGGTGTTTCTCCGATTTGAGATGGAAAATGATCTGATGTATGAAAGCTGAGCTGTCATCGAGAACACACTCACCTATATTAAGGGACCAACGTGTGTTTTATGATTTTGACAAGCGCTTGGTTTTCATAAACTTAATTTTTTTATAAGAAAAATGATTTAAAAGTGACGGAAAATGCTGTTTAAGACATCATTATATTACCTTTATTGAATTGGTTAGTTTTAGTTACAATTAAAGATGAAAAAATCCTACCAATCCATGAAACACTTCTTTCGTAATGAATTTTGATTTGAAATCTGAAATGGAATATGAAATAATTTTCTACTATTTTCTACTTTTCTACTTCACCTATCATGCCGAATGTAGGATTCTGAAATTTCGACCCTGCAAGCAAAGATA
>BEXV01000086.1:297400-309226 GCA_003118195.1 Hemicentrotus pulcherrimus | reverse complement strand
AGAGAGAGATAGAAGGATGTGCGCGACGAAGACAAAGACAATGAGAAAAGGGGAGGCAGAGTAAATGAAAGAAAGAGTTTGGCGTGTTTTTAGTGTTAAATCTGGTTATGAGGTTGGCATGATGGAGAGAACTTGATCTTACTTAACTTTAGAGTGCCTAAAGTCACAGACTTTCCCTCAGCACCAGATTCCACTTGTTTAATAACTAGAGGCGACAACAAGAGAATAGAGTTATATACTTATTTTGACGTACACCATAGGTCTAAAAACCCCGTTTCTCCACCTTCATTGGGTTTAGCACTGTACAGCCCCGTGTACAACACTCGTGATTTAAATTCGACTGTACATACACAAAAGTGCAGCACCGGAGGGGGCGTATTTCATGTGTTTCGGAGTCGCACAGTCGCGTGCCCTATCCATCAATAATTTGGGCAACGAAATATTCTCGTTTCGTTTCCATTGGGAATAGAAATTTAATGCATAAGTTGCCTTCAAACATGTTAAAGATTGTAGTGGTTGTTGGTTTGAAAAGAGTGTAAGGGTGATTCTAGGAACTCATGAGTTCACAAAGGAGACAAAAGCAATGAGTCTGCGATGCTTTTTTTTTATAATTATAAAGCTTTGTGTAACGCATAATTTTCCCCCTATTACGTCTTTTTTATACTCTTAACAAGGAACGTTTACTACCCCCTTCCATCTCCTTCTATGTCTCTGATATCACCATCATATCGATGTGATACACTTCCATAACATAATCCTTGTCTCGCCGCTTACATCTTCTCAACATTATAGTTATCCCAATTAACAATTCAAAGGCTTCTCCACAGCCATTAAATTCTCACACTTCGGCAAGTATCATTACTTACAATATCTACCCTTGTGAAACGACCACTTGTTGAATACCCATCATCGCCTATAATTTTCTGTATCTGTGTCGTGCTCCTTTTTATATTTCTTTTATATTTTTATGTCATCGATGGTGTGAAGTGGGGCGATATAAGCTCAGGATAGGAAACCTTATGCGCCAAGGATATTTTACGCTTTTTCTTCGGAAATGTTTTCGTCTGTCCGTCACACAAGCAGCGGCGCTGGAAGAGGCAAGTGATGTAGGTAACAATGGATGAATAGTTTACATGAGTTGAATGGATGGAGCAACGAAGGAAGGGTGTGGGAGAGGTAGAGGGGGTGAAGGGTTCACCCCTTTGTTGGTTCCATAACTAAATATGGGTGGCGATTCATAATAATCATCATTATCATCATCAGAGTCCTCCTCCTCATCATCAAGATCTTCTACTCCTTCTACTTCCTCACCTCATCGTGACCATCACCACCACCACCACCATCATCATCAATACCATGACCATGATGATCATGATCATGATCATGATCTCGTTCACCACCTCCATCACCACCTCTACCACCACCACCACCACCACCACCACTATCGTCATCATCATCGTAATCACCAATGTCAACAAATCGGATAATATTCACAATGAAATAATGTTCTTACAGAAATGTTCTACAATACCTGCCAGATATCCTGAAATCCGAGCATAAACATAAATATTATGTGGAGTATGTACATGTAGGACGGACATTAGAACGACACACTTATGGAAATGCTATATTGCTTGCTATTTCCAGCATCTTCTTCTTTCTTTTAAACTTTACCTGTGTTTCGAAAATAGTCGCATATGCGTCTTACTTAAAGCCTTGCTTTAGTTTTGCTATTCTTTCATTTTCCATTGTGAACTGTCAAAAAACTTGGCATACATATTTACCTGTCATTGGACCCCTTAATTATATTTATATCATTTTTGCTACTAAATATAATACTACTCTGCTTATTATTTTGCGATGAATAAACTTTAATTATAGGCCTACTACAATCACTTCTCCACCTTCGCCACCATTACCGTCATCAGGACCAAATCTACCACAATTACTGCTGCTACCCCTGGCTACAGTGCATTCTTTCCAGAAAGTATGTACCGTATTACCTTTACTACCAACACTTATTGAACTACATGTATATCTTTTCAATTTTCATTAGAAAATACTCTTCCGACATCTAATTCGCAGAAAAAGAAGTTTCGCTTTTGCATGTTCAGATGTTTTATCAACCGCAACAAAATATGAAGCTGGTATGAATATAAATCAAAGTCATCAAGCCTACTCTACCCCCNTGACTAAGTGACCCCATACTCCGCCGTTGTATTCTACTGTCAATAAATATGGTAAGGAGTCTACATCGGTCTTTTTTCAGCTGCTAAAGAAAGAGAGGGGGCACAGTGACGATGTGACTTTTATACTACACAGTATCTAAAAAGAGAACACAAGTACCCCGATTAACCCTTAAACACACCGTAGTGATTTATTCGGCAAATACATATATTTACATAACTTTTACAATTATATTCATTACAGCAAAGATGTGACTTTCATACTGTTGTCCTTCTCAGTAAATCTAGCAATACAAAATATTTTGTCTTATTCTCAAAATTAAATGTACTCTGTAACAATTATTTTGTTTCGTAGATACTTATCAGTATTCGTTACTTGTATAATTCATTTGTTCTATTACATATTGTGATACCAAATGGTTTATATTTGTTATTTTATTTTTGGGTATTTAAATGGGGAAATAAATAATCAAATCAAATACTACGCAGTCTTTGAAAAAGATATGAGATACAAAATAATAAAAAGCACCCCGCCAAACAACCTGTAACAAAGTGTATTGATTTAGTCTGCAATTATACGAATGAACTCTGGACATTTAATGAACATACAAAGATGTATTTGTATTTTTTATATCTCGACGATCCTTTACTCAGCTCTCAGTATGATATGCGGGTTTGATATAGTTTTACAACCCACAGTACAACGATTCTTGTGAGTGGATTGATTCAAATTAGATTCGGTGAATACAGAAAATGAAGGCAACACTATAAAATAAACATTTACATTTTCATATTTAAATGCCACATTCAAAGACCAATGAAAATCATATTTTGACACCCACTTAAAAAAAAAAGTGTTTTGCTGTGCCTCTTTTAACTTGTCATATATTCTCATTTGAAATGACAGGGATGTTACTATTATTTCCCAAAACTTACCCAGCAATATTGTTCCGTGGACTAAAATGATCTAAAATGTATATGTTATCTGAAAGTCCTTGTTGATTAAGGTAAATATATTGCTCTGTTTTCCACATTCCCTAATTGTCCGCACTTTATGACTACCCCAAATGTTACAGAATGTTCCCAATACCGATAATAAGTTGTACCGTTGATGAATAAAACTAAAAAGGGGAGATGAACCCGGGTATACTTTTCTTGGAGCACCGTGTACCTATCCAGCTCCCCGTGCCTGCGAACAGGGAACCCGTATTATAGATACTGCTCTCTTTGGTCCACATCCACTCGCTCTCTGTTTTCTTCCAAAATCAAAATCCACCAAGAACCACAGAGTAGACAAACACATCAAAAGAAAATGGAAAAGAAAAGGTTAAGAAAGAGAGAGAGAGAGAAAACAAATGGGGAAAGGAATACGGATGCGAAAAGAATAAGTATTCGCGTGCCCACGAAATGGCCCCTGGGTATTGCCTTAGAATAGTGAATAGGGGAATAGGGGGTTCGATGAAAGGGCCTCTGTATATTGAAGCCATTCGCGTGGCCAGTTGTAGTTGAGATAGAGAGGGGGAGCGACAAGGAAATAGAGAGAGAGAGAGAGAGAGAGAGAGATGGGGAGTGGATAGAGAGAGAGGGAGAGGGAGAGTGAGATGGAGAGAGAGGAAGAGGAAGAGTGAGAGGGAGAGAGAGAGAGATGGAGAGTGGAGGGAGAGAGGGGGAGAGTGGAGGGAGAGAGAGGGGGAGAGAGTGAGAGAGAGAGAGAGAGAGAGTTGGGGAGGGGACCCAAACGGGTTTTTTGTGTGCATGTTTTTCTGGGGGGTTATATTTAGGAAAGAAGTTACTTAACAGAAGAAAAAAAGATGATGGTGGAGAGAGATTGTTTTTTTCTATTGGTCACCTCTTGTTCAACCTATACCTTTCAAACTATAAGGATTCTATGATTGTATAGACTGGGACGAGGTGCCGTGTCCTCATTTTAAGGTCAAATCTTTAGCATTTTCTCTGCTTTTTTCCGACTTCTCATCTTGTATTTATTCATCTCCATGAAATTTCAGTTTTTGTCAGAATATAACGGGAAATGTCAGCTGCCGATGTGTTGTGACGTTGTGGCTAGATAAACATTTCCAAGACTTCTTGTTGTTATTGTTTAAAATATTGCAGACTGATATTGTTAATGTGGAATCAAAACCATGGAAACAAAGGCAAACATTGCAAAATGTCAAGGCAATTGGGAAAGTGTGTGACAAGTAATGTCTATTACTTCATATTTCACAAATTCCCGATCTATCAAGAAAAAGGCGCAACAAGAAATATTCAATATATACGCGGTCGAAAAAATGTTTATTATCAATAAAGCATAAGCAATTGTTTAACTCATAAAATGAGCTCGTCCATAACTGACAATTGTTGATTATTCTGAACATTATTTCAATATTAAGTTATAAAAATATGATTCAATTTAACAAATCAAGAAAATTAACTCCGACTTCTGCATGGATTTCAGACTAAATTTGTTTGAACACGAATATTGATGAAAGAATACAAAATTGAGGTTTTCTGTGTGCAACACAAACCCAAGTTGTGTATTATTTCATCAATATTTTGCCATCCATTTTTTAAACGAACTTTGGGCTCCCAACATTTAAAGGGCAAACTTTTTGTGAAGTTTATTAAGCAACAGATTCTCATCAGGTCAGTGCTAGCACACAGTTAAAGAGGGAAAGTAAATACGGAGATGGCATTATTTGAATTCAAAAGACGCGTGCCTCCATCGTGCCGACAGGGAATAGCAAGGCCGTGGCACCTTTTCCCCTCCCCACCCCTCCTCTTTCTCAAGTCCCTCCCGTATCTTCGTAATCCTCGGGTTTTGAAGAGCGACCTCTATTGCTTCCACTTTCCACTGTTCTAGCTCCTTGTAATGAAGGGATCCTGCTATTTTGAGTTTAGGCTTTGGTATTTCATTCAACGTATACACACATGAAACATTGCCGTCAAAGAGTGAAAATTGGACAATCATTAACGTTACCGTGTTTATTTTACTGCCCCCCCCCCCACTCCGAACAAAGAGGAATCTTAATTTCTCTCTAAACATCAACAATTTCTGTTTGAACAACAATTCTGAATTGAAAATGTATTTAAAATTGTTTCAAGACTATTATAGTTCTGTTATTCGCAGCACGCCAACAATACTTCAAAGTTAAACAACATGTTTTCTCAAATCAATTTGAAATTAAATCTGAATTAAAAGGACTGGACAGTGCTTTCCTGACTAAAGAAATTAGTAAAATTATGTTCTAAAACTTACAAATACATATTATCACTAAGTTCATATTTCTACAAACAATGAGTTCTACAATTTAATGTCTTGACTTTCATGATACATTTTCCATGTTTGTCAAACGAAGAAGACAAGGTATAAGAGGCAAAGCATTCTCACTATCTCTTCTTTTAATGGACGAAGGGGGGCTCTTAAATTGTCCTATATCTTAAATTTTAAGACTATAGAATAATATGTCCTTTCAATACTACTGGAGAATAGTTTTCTTTTATTTCGAAGCGAAAAATAAATCCTTGAAAAAAAGACCGGTCGGTTGGCCCGAAGCTACCCAGATAAACCTCTTAAAAACCCTCGTCTCGATGTAAAAAAAAAAAAAAAAAAAAATCCTAATTTTTATTGATATTGATTCGATCAAGGGATGCGCAGAGGCGGCAACGAAAAACACCACTCCTCACAGAAATTCCATCTTAATACCTTCCTCTCTCATTATCATCATTCTCTTTCCTCCCCCTCTCTCTGTTTTGCCTCACATAGCAGATCTATTTCATTAGTGTCGGGTCTGTCATAATACGGAGCGTCTTCCAGCCCGGCGATGTCCCGTGTTTTGTTTCAAGCACACCCGGTGGTAGCACGTGCTTCACGACGGCTGGTCGTAACCGATCACTTTCTAATAACTTCGTAAATAGTTTTAAATAACCGGGTAGAACTGAAATCTGCTTAAAACCATCATGATCTTTTACATCTTTTCCTGCGTTAAGTGCACAATGAGCCCCATTTCTTTCCAGAATGCGATAGGATAATTTTTTTTCTTCCTCTTCTTCTTCATATAAATGTAATCGTGTTTTTTTCTTTTCTTATTCGATTTTGTTTATTCGGCAAATTGAAAACCAATTGAGCGGTTGTAAGTGATATGTATTACACTTCAAAACGGTTGCATGATTTGACCATTATTACCTCATTGGAGAACCGACTACAATAATAGACCTCATTGAAGACAGTCTCTTTGATGATGATTCGCTTTATCCCCAAAACAATTTTGTATAGCGTTTAACAGTAATTCTTTGCCTACCTTTCTCTATGAACTATATGAGCTAATCATCAATTTTCATGATAAAAGAAATTATATTACATGAATTTTTCAAATTTTTAAATCAATTGATTTCAAGAACTAATCAAACGTTATATCAATTTCTCAGAATTTATCGAATTTTCGCTTTAAATGGTTGGCAGTTTTGATATATATTGTCACGTTGCATCAATATGCGATTGTTCAAATTCAGTGTCGAATTCATTCCATTTCATTGAAAAGAAAACTTGTTTACAACATTTCAATAAGAAAATGTTTTCATATCAGATAAACATACCATGGCTTACAAAGACAACTCACTTTAAATTCATAAATGGTCGAGAGAAAAAAAAAAAAGCAATGCACACAAAATGAAGAGGGGACAAAATCCTTTTCACATTCGTTATCATTATGATAGATGTGTTGGCTGATAGGCCTGTATGTTTCTCTTTAATTTGATTCATCTTTTTCCTTTACCCATCTATTATAGTAACAGTAAACGGCCTTGAACTCAATAAGAATAATATAAAGAGTACAAACGATCCTATTATACTTGGAGTTTAACAACCCTTCATCATACATTTTGCAGATTTCTAGGATCATAGTAAAGGTTTCTCTTATATCGCTTATGTCAGATCTTAAACATAAACAATCTTTCAAAAATAAGACAGCAGTCAACAAAGGAAATATAGATCGGATAATGATAGAAAGAAAATCGTTCTTTGTTAGATAATTTTAAATGCACGACGCCCATCTATAGCAGAAAAAAAATGATGTCGTCTTTTTTTTTTTGTCATCCGCTTTTTTTTTATAGGTCACCTACGGGCATGTCAGTGATGCGTGCTTAATGTAAGCAAAATTCATTATCTCCCATTTTCATCCTTGATCTGTTTTTGAACCTTGGATATTGGAGAGAAAAAAAAAGAAAAGGCAAACTAGCCGCCTCCTCTTTTGTGATGGTCGTCGATTGGACCGCCTTGATGAACTGAAATCCTCCCATTATTACCACGACGGAGTAATAAATAGACACGAAATGTATACCCTTTTTGGAGTTAATCACTTGTGAATAGGATGCCCTCTCTTTTGCGAGGCGCAAATACAGAGTGACTAGAAAAAAATAAAAGGAGTGATATTGATGTACACCGAGATGGGTGTGTATTGTGCTTCGTTGTTTACAGTGATTTTTACTGGAATACCGTAACTGATTTACCAATGAACTTCGTATAAGCCATTATTTGGTATACCCCTAAGGGTGTTTGAGTCGACCGTTGCGCGAGCGCTGCGATTATTGCAAAATAGAAATAAACAAGAACTTTGAGAGAGAAAGATATATATATATATATATATATATATACTGAGAGAAAGAGAGAGAGAGAGAGAGAGAGAAAGAAAGAGAGAGAGACAGAGACAGAGAGACAGAGAAAGAGAGAGAGAGAGAGAGAGAGAGAGAGAGAGGGGTTGTAGTAGTTGAAAATATGAATAGGAATGAAAAGAGAGTTGAAGAAAAAGAGCATTCACCCCAAACAGGTGTGACGCCCTGCATGGTCTCCGATGATAAATGAAGCTTTACTTTAATATTTTGGTCCTCATTATATTATTTGGCCTGTGCGTAGCCCCTTGTCATAACAACAAGCAAAGTATACAATAATGACCCGTATACCTACTAGGGTGTGGTAAAATTGACAGCTCATGTGCATGGTAATGAAATTGTCAGATGAAATCAAACATATTGTGTGTTTGTGCTGTAAAAATGCTTATAAATTATATTCAAATATTAAAGTTTGTCGCGTAACGGGTTATATGAAATTTAAATAAAAGAAGTGACGAAGGACGAAAAGACACGTCTACTGTTTCGAAAACTGGATTATGTTACTTGAACCCCATCAATGCCTTTTTATGATTCAATCAGACACCTTTTTATGATTCAATCAGACACCTTTTTATGATTCAATCAGATACCTTTTTTGAAATATATTTGCATACTTTCGTAGAACTCTTATATCACAAATGTTAATAGAATCATTGTTTTGAACTTTGAACGGAGGTTCTTCCTTTTTGTGAATGTTATGTTATTTAATTCTTTATCTTTTTATTTCGTGTAAAATACCAAAGCTTTGTATTTAATCACAGAACACATTTTAGCCTGGATGTAGAATAGTTTGTGGCTTAAGTATGTGTTCAATAGTTATTCATATTTATGAATTATATTCTCATTCATTGTTGTAATACTTTTGTGTGTTAATGGTACCAGACACGATTAGCATTTAATGCTATTTTTGGTCCCATTTATCCTTTCAATGTTAAACATTCACATTTGAGTGGTTATATTGTTGTACTTTTTGTTTGGATAATAAAACTTCCTCAAACTCAAACACATTGAAATAAACTATACAAATCGGCTGAGCTTTGATACACTTTTTGATCCTTTGAGTTATGTTGCTTTCGTTAATTTCATTTAGAAAAAAATAATAGCAAACCTTGAATATCAATTCACATGTAGAACAACAGATTATCATTGCTTCAATTTTGTTAAAATTTATAATATAAAATTATTATCAATTATGTTTTTTTCTGATATAATAAGAAGCCATCACAAATATGAACAAATAATCATTTACTATGACTCTCATTATTGATCATTCACCTCTATCTCCCAATAGTAGAGTGGTGCGGATATGATTATCGCGCCTCGATTCCTCAAAGTTGATTTGGACTGCCAATTATCAAGTGCAGATATTATCAAATACAAAAGCTTTCACCACGGGCCCTTTACAAAGGCATATATAAATACATGTAGAGCTACATAGCGACTCACACAATAAAATGGACGGCATAAATAAACCGCATTCCTCACATAAAAGAAGAAAATATGATATAACTTGTTTAGCCTCAAGAGATGCAAACTTGGACAATGCCCGTTAAGGGAGAGAGCGTGGCGGAGAAGTAAAAACCACACCTCGCGTGCCCCAAACCAAAATACCATTAAACTTGGATTGGCGATTTAAAAACGTATAAGAAAGAAGATTGAACTTCAAAAAGAAGTTGCGAACAAGATTCAATTGTAGATAGTATACGGGCGCTATAATGGAACTACACTTTACAGCTGTAAGATAAAGAACACACGCGCGGCCAAAATTTCAGAATTGCCTTTGTTTGTTTTAATAAATGTCATTACGTTTATTGTAGTAGGCGGATTGATGTTTTCAGTCATTCGAATTTGAGGAAAAAATGTAATTAATTTTCATAGTATTCACCAATTTTGATTTCAATCTTTGAAAGTTGCTAACGTGCATGAGCCACAAAAACGCGCCCAACTATTGATATGATTGAGCCTAATTTGCAGTCCTTGGTATATCTGCTCGCTCACAAATTGAGTATCATTATTTTGTTAACCACTAGTAATCTAGACTGGGGTATCATCTAAAATCAAACAATTGTTAAAGCCGATTCCACTTTGCAAATTGTTAAACAGTAAAGTGACCAACAGAGTTCCAAATTATCAAACATCACGAAAGGTTTTAATTGTTTTGTGGTCAAATATTGTGATTACCGTTTTTGAAATTAAAATAGCAAGATGACTTAAATGATCTTTTGAAAACGAGGAATCAGAATAAATTATTTGAACTGATCTTTCTCTTTCTCTCTCTCTCTCTCTCTCTTTATGCATGCCTGTCTGTCTGTCTGTCTGTCTCTCTTTCTTTTGGGTAACGATGCTCATAAGACTTAACTTTTATTGAATTCAGAATGGAGGACAGCATAATCTCTCAAAAAATATGTCATTTCATCCGAATATTATATATCAGGAGCGGCACGTATTGATTTATAGACGGTTAGCACATAACGAGCTTTTTTTTATATGGGTGCGTGGGGGGGGGGGCACCCCCTAACGCCAAAGTTGAACAAGAGTAATTATTACTTATAATAGGTTTCCTAGAAAATAGTTAAAACAATATTTTCTTATCCTGGTCAACGCCCAAACGTTTTTCATAATTTTGCTAGAAAAATAAAAGGGGTGGGTTCCGAATACAAAGGGGTTGATGGTTCTTTTTAAGCTTTTTAGTGGAGGAGGGGGAAATTTGGTCATTTAAGGGGAAGCTGAATTTCGAAAAAGCTTTACCAGGAAAGGATGCCGAATAGAATAGAGAGCTCTTTAAAGGGGGCAGATAATATTGGCGCACATAATACTGGGCAAACATGCGCTGCAAGTCGAGCCTAAGTCATAAAGATCACCCCGTTTACTACCGACGTAAAGTAATACGACAGAACCGTTGAATTCTCGTCGCGGCGTAATTAAAAAGCGATTTTGCTGAAGAGAAGCAGCAAGAGCTACGTTCCGGCGATAAGTGCGTAAAGGAGAACCTGAAAAGAACGCAGAAAAGTGGGACGGAAATATACGACTTTGCTCCAGGGGATATTTTTAACAAAAATCTGCCATTTTTTCCCCCTTTCAACCTTCTCGCTCAGTCGCTCTTTTCGTCACCCCTCCTGTTTGAATTTTGAAATGGCTTTTGTTGGAGAGCTTTTCTGTCTTTTCTCTTGCTTTTCAAGCCTCTTTTCCGTTACGGGTAGTATTTTGTTGGAGTGATGTGCTAAGTGGGGATTAAAATGAGATCGTAGGATTGAAAGAGGTGAGAAATGGGAAGGCAAAAGATTATAACAGCTGCGTCGGGTCGTATTAATCACTGTGTACGCTTGCTCTAAGAAAGAACAAATCAAACTTGTCGTCTCTGTTTGGGGATATACGGGTGAAAATTATGAATCTAAACTGGTGCACATATAATACAATATTATTCGGGACAGGGTGGGATTTGATGGTTATAATGTTTTTTGGCATTTAATAACAATATTTTATGTAGTGTTCGAATTTGAACTTAGGTAAAATTCAGTAATTGGAAACCATAACAGTATCGTTCCATTTACCGCAATCATATACTAGTTATTAAATTAATAACCATCCTCGATATTTGTATAACAATCTGTATCGAATGGTCATAATATATGTAATTACCATGGTGATCATCGTCATTAACATTTTAATCATTTCTAGGACCTAGAACCCCCGGTCCTACCGATGGATCAGACCAGGGTGAGTCAAGTAATGATTATGCCGTTATAAGAAAAGTTGATAGCTTTCTCAAAATACGAATTTAAATTCCCCTCGATCGGTGGGCGAAACCAGGGGCGGATCCGCTATTCCATAATAATAATAATAATAATAATAATAATAATAGCCTAATAGTCCACTCCAAATTTTATTAAACCGAAACGGAAATTCTTTTTGCCCAATTGATTGTGAGCCCGGCAGCCACTGAGCAGCGCCAGATCGACGTTGCTCTATCCCTTAT
>BEXV01000086.1:246256-284488 GCA_003118195.1 Hemicentrotus pulcherrimus | reverse complement strand
GGAGATCCATAAAAATTGGATTTAAACCCAGTTTTTTCCCGCTTCAATACTATTATTAGCCAGAGTTATTAGGTAGACTTCAACAAAGACCAATAATTCAGGTCCATGGTATATGCTTTTCAATTACCCGTTACAGCCCTACAAAAGTCTTTATTAATCATTAGGTATCATAATTATAGCATTTCAGTGCTTCCTTTAATTTTACGTCATAATTGTCGGTGATATTCGTTGTAAATTATATTGCAGTATTGAAATCGGAGCAACACAATTTTACCAACAACTCAGAGGATCATTATGGCGTGTGTGATCTATTACTGCTTTCCTTGAAAAATTTAGTCTAGAGTATAGGTAGTAACATTTATATATTTTTTTCTGGAGCCATTGTATTCTGCAGGCCTCAAGTTTTAAAAGAAAATGTCAACATGTTAAATTTTCTTTAGATATATTTCACGGATATATGAACATAATTGACTCACAAGCCCTAAAAAGAGACTTTCATTGATTTTTCTCCCCCCTTAGTGGATTACGCCAAAGGAAGCGATGAGAGATAGCCGAGAAGACGCCCAAACCATTGCCGAGCCGCGGTTCGTCGAATGTCAATGGCTCGTTCAAAGCCAATTTGCTTTCAATTCCCGTAATCTGAAACTGCCGCGCACATGCGCATTTCACGGTTTGTTTGAAAGATGCCTTAATACATGCAGATAGCAGGATGGAAAATAAGCTGTTCGGAGGACCCTTCCACCTTTTAATTGAAAACGATTCGGTGATAACGCTCTTAAATTGCTGTTAAGTGGTTCTTAAATAGAAGCGGTGTTTTTTGACGATTTTAAAAGAATGAGCCAGGGATGGAGGTGGTGGTGCAGAGTTGGGATGAGGTCAACAAACAATTTGGTGGTTTTGCATACTAAGATTATTGAATTCATGTTTTCATTGTGTTCTTATTTTGCGTATTTCTGACGTTAAATCACTCTAATACAGGCCTATTATGTGCTAATGTACTTTTGAAAATTCTGAATAAAATCTATAAGGATTCGTCAAATATCAAAAACAAAGACAGTATTATTACTGAAACATAAACTCATACAATTCATGATCGTTAATATACCAGATCGATTTGTTTTTCTATACAAAATTCTGTTTTCAAATAGACCGACACTTGATTTAGGCCTAGATGTATTGTAATCGAAGTTAAATTCGTGATTTGTTAGCGACCGTCAACTTTCCCTTTTGCAGCAAAATCTGAACGAAAGAAAAGGAAACAATAACCCTGCAAACCGACAAAATACTCTTTGTTCCAACCTGAAAATAATTAGATGCACAGATTTACAGCTGATTTCTTCCTCAAAAAACGAAGGAATAGGGCGTCATCAAGCGTTTAAAGGCGTATACTAATCAAATTTAACGCTATACCATTTCAAGGGCAACATCATCAAAGCGAAAATGAATCAAAACGAGCCAAATAATTAGCTGGAGTCTAATTTGAAACGCATTGGAGCGCACTCGCTTGAATGTTCCCCCCGCTTTGGTTGCGCGATGCGGTCTCGGATTTTGTCTGGGGTTTTCTGCGGGTACGGTGAGGGGAGAGAAGCCGCGGGCCACGCGGCCGCCCAAAGGCTCGCACACGCACCAACGCCAGGTGAAGGGGGCCACAAAATGGTGGTTAAAGGGGGAGTTAAAAGATGCTTTATGATGCAGCGGGGAAGGGGGTAAGCTAAGATTCTGAAGCTCCATGGGAGGTCCCCCGGTCATTGGCTTTCACCTTGCCCCATTAGCAATAGAGGATGTGTCCGTATATCTCCTTAAAGCCAGAAGGGAGTTAGCACAAACACTTTCACATAAAGTTAACGCCCTTCTGGCTCTCTGTGGCCACCCACCGGCGCGCCGCGGCGTCGGGACAAACCCTTCACCATGAGCAAATAATGAAGTTCGAATCAATTCAACCCCTGTATGGCTGATGGAGGTTCAAATCAAGCATCTATTTCAAATGTTGCCAAAAGGAAATCCGTAACAACACAAACACTCTCCCTCTTCATAAACAATTTGACGTGTGGATTGACGGCCTTTCAAAATGACTCGAGTCATAAGCGACGGCTGTCCAAGATGACTTTGTAATGTCAGGTACACTGTATACTAACAAAATACTTCCTCATGTTTACATATTCGTATCTATTTGTATCTAATATGAGTTAAAGACTTTCGGGCTATTTGAAAGTTGGTTATCATTCACGACAGCTCACTCTAAATTTTCAAAGACTGAAATCTTAAAGCTCAAAAATATCAATATCACAATATCGTTTGATTCATATCTTGTGTACTCATTTACAGGGCATGGGCACATCGGTTTGAGTAAGGTCTACTATACTACCACCAATTCGATCTACTTTGTGATAAATAATATTTCTCAAAAGTTTTATCGAAAAACTTACTTGCAAACTGGAAAAGGATTTGACAATTTTCATTTTCAGCCTGGTGGCCATGTGATAAATGTTTTCAACTATACACACATAACCTTCTTTGTCTGCATATTTCAATTAGCCTTCTGATTCTCAATCTATCACCACTGCTCATCAACAACGTCACAATCATAACGACCACCACGTCACCACTGCTCACTAGAACATGATAACGTCCCCACCATACGTAACATTAACATAACATCTTCATTATTCAGTTTTGCAGCTACATCTATGGATTACGATGAAAGTATTGTCACTTGCTTTATCACCGAGGTAATGCGTTCATTTGCTGTCACATACGTTACTAAGAATAAGGGAACCCCCCCCCGCCCCCCCCCCAAAAATAAATAAAAATATTATTTTTGGTTTGATCGCAGCTCTATTATGGCTGTATTGAACTTGTTATTCAAAATAACAAAAACAGATACAGAATCGCTTGATTGTGAGAAAATAGACGTATAGCTTGCACTAACCTATATATCAAACTTACGATAAAATAAATCGAAAGAGAAAGGTATTATTTCATACAAAAAGCACAAATGTGCCTTTATTCAGATTTTAAAAACTCTTTTTTCATCGGAATCAAATTAATATTGTATATGCAATGTAGTCATACTTTATTCTCAGTAGCTGATTAGAAATGGCTGTATCGACATACGATTTTCAAATGATAGTGCATACAAATTGATGGCATCTATATTGAATATGAAGTAAACAATATAATATTTTGTTATCTAAAATTGAAATGAATGACATCACCACCATACCTCATCATACAGTAAACTTTGCATTATTAAAAGACAGTTTATTCTACTGACATCGCTACCGCTGCTGAAATGTCTTTTCAGTTGCGCCATCTTCCGGCTCCACATGTTATCATGCGCGCATAACCCTTTTGTGGTGCATTGAGGGACATGGTTGTCGACACATCGGGACATTGTAAGCAGTGTCAGTAGAATGCACTGCCTTTAAATTACACATACGGCACTAACTAAATAAAAACTTCACTCGTTGTTATTAAATTAATATAAGCAACTACTCACTTTTGGAAACCGTTTTATCATTGGGATCTTTTCTTCAAATTCAAGATTACCATGATAGTTACATCAACGGGTTAAATGTTACTATGTTAAAATGAATTTATATAGCTTTATTACTTGTGAAGAGAATGTCCAAATAAAGTTGTATAGAATAGGCATTCTATGACGATGCATCTCCGTAAATTGCTTTGATTTATCGAAGTGAAATTTGTTTAAACCCTAACTGAAACAATGATAAAAAATAATAACATATATTTTTACAATCTAATACACAATGTCCAAATTAAGAGCTTTGGCTTTTTTCAAGCCCGTATTCCGGAATAGACAAAAAGAGAGTTTCAGACAAAAAGAGAGTTTCTGGCATACAGATTTTTAAGTTTAGCAGTGGTAACGGTTTATCTATAGTGTGGTGATTGAACAGAAATATGAGCAAAATTCTTTGGCGAAAGTAAATCCAATTTAAGTTCGGATAACTTTCTTTGTATAATTGCAAACAATATACACTTTGAATACATGTGTACTAAATAATCTGAATAACAAATCAGCACAAATTAATGACATACACACGACATTTCATCTTACACACTAAAATAATGAACGATAAAATTTCCCACGATAATAAAAACAGAATTTACACCTTACCAAAATATCAACCAATGTTTCATCTATGTATACGTGTACATGTATTTACAGCCTGTAACTACAGTCTTAAGAATAAGTTTGAAAACATAGCGAAATTGCAATAAATAACAAGAGTATTTTACATATAATATTACAAGAAGAATGACGTGCTATATGTTTGTCATAATTAAGTACAATAAAAGTCACACTAATAATGTTAAGTTTCTAAAAATTCCAAAGTCGCTACGATGCATATTCTCAGTGTATTACTGCTTCGAATATTGATATCATTTTATCAATTTTAATCTAAATTTTCTCAAGGTAAAGAAATGGCATCTAGATTATGCAGCGCCTGGCTTACATATAACATTTAAAAACAATACCAAAAACACATGCATTTTAAAGAATTTTGCTATTTATCCCATTTAAGCGACCAAACCATTTCTAATTCAACGTATAAACAATTTATACGACTCCATATGCCATCCATTCTGATAGACCGCAACTCATTATATTTTCAATAATATCACGAAGCCTTTCTTACCCCAAGCAGATCAGTATAGAGAAAGGCCAACAATACTGGTGGAAATATTACATGGCGCATTATGGTGAACGAATATAAACATGATAAACAAACTACGTCAACTTTCCATGTTACATATAGCTACAATTATATAGCAAATAGGCCTAAAAAAGCAAGAACATAACACACTACCTTGAACAATGTCGACAAACTAAAACTTACAGCAGTCTACACACTAAGAAATAAGGTTACAATTTGGGTGCATATTTGTATCCACCTACGCATATGCTATTGTAGCAGAATTTTACCTTATTTCTTAGTGTGTACTACAAGGTAACGCATTTAATTTTAAAGAGCAGGAGAAACACAAAATACATTCATGCTTGCATAAATGAAACATCGTTCTCTATCTATTCGTGCTCACATTTTACAAATACATTTTAATCTTCGAATAAAACGCACCATAAAAAGGGAAAATATATTAAAGAAAGAAATAAAATGGAATACAAAGCTAAAAGTACTAATTCGTTTTTGGTCTAAGCAAATTATTGGTCTAATAGCATCAAGCAACATTTTGGTCTACGCTAGAAGCAAAACGAATAATTTTGTGCTCTAATGAATTCCATATTAAGGAATTGCATGACAAAGGTACAAATTGGAATGCAACTGACAATCACGAACACACTTTTAGCAAATACCATATTTTTTTTGTTTCTTTCAAGCAACATCTTACAAAAGAATATTATACACATTATCATTTACCAAATACACACAGAATTGAATCAAAGCTTGCATGTTTTCATTGGGTGTTTAAACCGTTTGGAGGGAGATCTCCTGACTCAAAGTAATTTTATAATGACGTGTTCATGTCTATCATTTAATATTTGTATTTGTTCATTATCACTTTAAACAGCTCATATAATGCGCAAAGGCCTGGATTAAAACAAAATTGAATGCATGATACTGAATATTATTTTGTTTTTCATTTTTTAGTAGAATCTGCACGTTTCCCTATTTGTTTTGATACAACTTAGCCTAGCAGAGTAACATATCTAGATATAATCAATCGATTTTAATAGTAATTTCTTACAATGATTTTCTTTTTTGATTCGTCTTTAATAAAGTACGTTTCCCCTTGCGCCATACCAGTAAAACTATCCTCCAAGAGGTTTCACACATACTTATCTCAAGTTATCTGACTGATTAATGTTATAAACATGAAGCACAAATATCTTTTCGAGCTTAATTTATAGACTTTGCCTGCAGCTACGCATTGCACATTAACCAGCTAGACATTAACTCAAATCATTTTCAATTCATGTAATATTGCTGTAAGAATCCCTAACAACTATTTGATTCAGCATCACAATTAACACTCGACAAGTAAAGCTAATCATGGATCAAAAAATATCTCTTCTGCGTGATTGTAAAATCTGAATACATGCATAGACGATCAACCTATCATGTCATTCAAACAGCATTTCTTTTTTTCTACTTTCAATTTTGTTATCGCCATTTTTATTTCATTGATTATCGTCAGAATGAATAGTAACGAACTTCAGGCTGTCAAGTATACAGAGTAACAGAAGATTGTCAGCAAGAATTCCATTAACCTTTTTTATTGAAATTATTCCTTTTTTTGTGGTACAGAAATTATACTACTTTTTGGGTAGATGATTTCAATTTAATGTGTCTTGTTATCACATTCAGGGAAGTCAATGTCATAACGGCTTCTTGTCCATTAACAATTGTTATTCAGTGACCTTAATGGCTGAACACCTCTGTAAATAACATCAAGGCTTCAACACACTGAATTTTGTACAGTTTACTTGAATACTGAGACTGTTATTATTTCTTCGAAGACTTTGAAGAGAATTTGCCCTTTTTGACTTTGGTTGCAGGTTGAGCACCCATTCTTTGCTGTTGTGGTATACTAACTGCAGGACTAGCACTCCACGGTGAAGCCTTGCTAGGTGGTTGGTGGGATGACTTAGTACTCGTTCCAAAGTCCGATTTGCTAGTACCAGATGCTCCTTTAACAGTGCCACCTGATGCACCCTTTGCGCCTCCGCTACTGGTCCCCTTCGAGCTGCTACTGGTCCCCTTCGAGCTGCTTCCTGTCGCCTTCGACTTTGTAGAGGATGTAGTTGCTCCGGAAGCAACGGAAGATGTTGGAGAAGGTTGTTGAACGGCAGCAGCGTTGTTGTTATTGTTCGACGTCTTTCGCTCTTGAGCGGCCACCTGAGATTTCAAGGATTTGTTGGAGGTTGGTGAGGGCACCTCAGAGAAGAACTGCGCACGTGCTGAGCGCGGAGACACTCTTTTTCCTCTTTCGCTTCCATGTTTCGGCGATTCTGGAGGAGTCTTATCGGAGAGGGGAGGAGGTGGAGTCTGTTTTGACTGTGCCTGAATCTGACTCTTTGTCCTTTCTAGATGTCCAGGTATATGAGTCAGAGGTCCCTCGCCGAAAGACCCTAGCTCACTCGGTGGTATAGGTACATTGTACGCCTTGCCTCGAGGTGGTTCGACAGGTACACCCCTAGCCGAAGCAACGGTCGGACTAGTCGCAACGGACGGTTTGCTGGTTGTTCCATTGATATGCTTTGGTAAAAGGAAACCAGGAGGAGGGGTCGGGTAAGGGGAAGATCGCCCCATACTCTCTACGTCACTCGAAGGTTTTGATCGTCTATCTATATTAGCACACATAGACTTGGGGCGTTCAGACGCTCTACTGACATGAGACCTACCTATTTGTGGGGATACTCCACCGGCCGCCCTGCTATCGCCCGGTAATCGACTGTCCGACATCGAGGGTGATAGCTGGTGAGTAGTTGGACTTCGTGCTACAATTTCACTATCTGTGTGTCTTTCGCTATCAGTGTCCGATACACAAGGAGAGTCTGTACTGGCCGAACGCCTCTGCAACGCTGGTGCAGAACCACTTGTTGAGGGTTGGCTACCTTCAAACATCAATTTAGTGGACAGTACGCGGTTTCTATCAAGCTCCGCCAAGCGAATTTGAAGGTCAACGCGAGAGGGACTTTCGCTTCGAGGTCGAGCCGTTTTCCGATCAGTCTCTCGCAGAAGACCCATGACGTCGAACCGACCTTGCTTCACCACTATTGTCGGTTTATCGGCATCATGCCGTCGATCGCTTACAGACCTCGTGATGCTTACTTGTGGCTTCCTCGTGGTGCTATTCCCTATCTGAGACACATCGGGAGTGGAAGACGCAACGGGCACATTAGATTCCTGAACTGTCGTTTTGGATTCCTGTACAATCTCTGTCACTGTCGTTTTCTTTCCTGCTTGCGCAGTGTCTCTGTCAATAATAGTTACGTGAGGAACCCTTCCGAAATGAGTTTCCTGAAACTTGGCATGCTCTGTTTCATCGATCTTAGTCTTGGGAGGAGCCTGAGTTCTTCTTTCTTTGGTTTCGGTGACAACCGTCTTCACCGTTGTCGAGGCTTTGGCGGGTTTTGTGGAGGCTATCTCTAGCCCGCCCCCAACGTGGGCCGACGAGATGACTCTGACCGGACTACGCGGGCTTTTAGTTGGTGAAGATGTCAAGACCTCAGCACTCCGTGATTGTGATCGCCTGCTCTGTAGGTACTCTCCTTGCGTCTGCTGTCTTGGTGCGGTAGTTGGCTGTGAGGTTTCCCTTGGTGAAGTACTGTTTGAGGACTCCTCTTTTTGGCTAAACTGTCGAGGTGGTTTGGCGGGTGGCTTGGGTGGGGGACCACTGTCCCGTCGGGTCACGTCCGACTGGGACTTGGATCTGAGTAATAAATATACAAGGACAATGAGTTAATGATTAGGGTGTTTACAAAACTGAGATTTGTTAAATGTCAATCAATTTGCTTTAAAAAATATTTTCATAAATCGGAATATAACGCATTCCAAATTCAGCTGACATTAACACAACTTATTAGCATAATGTGGTTTCTCTCTTAATAGCATTGAAACGAAGTTTATACAAAATAATAATAAAAAAAAACTAACAATGCAGGTACCGATACCGCCTTAGCTTCAGATCTCTTTACAGACCGGCAATTCCATTTCTTTAGTCAAAGGAAGTTGTTTTTAATATCCAAATGCAAATGTACATCATAGGAATCACACGCAACCCCAACAGTGTGACAAAATTAAAACGATTGTGTCAATAATATTCCATCATCTTTCATTGTAAAGGCACTCTCTAAAGATGTAACAATAAACACAGTATTGGCATCGCTAATCAATCAAATTTAACTATTGGGTTGGTTGTTTTCTTCAAGTGATCTAGTTTGAAATATATATGAAAAATGTCACGACCTCAACACTACCGAATTCACAAGTCTGTATCTTAATTTCTGTTTCTATTCCTAATAATCATGGCGAGGTTAATAACCATCAAAAACATGGCTACTTGATATTAAGAATTTATATACAGTTAACAAATCATGATAATAAATTTATGGACATTAAAAGGGGCGTCACCAAATATATATTTAATGTTTCTATTAACCACCACCATAAGTTCTATTACAGCTACAAAAGTGTACTACTAAATATGGCCTACTACTACAACTACAAATACAAGAACTGCTACTACAACTACAACTACTACTACCACTTCTTCTTCTACTACTTACCAGCGATACTACTACTACTACTACTATTAACACCACCACCACTACTACTACTTTTATCACTACTACTAATTCTACTTTATACTAACACTAATACTTTCACCACTACCACTAATTATACTACTATTACTACTACTACTACTTAAACTCCTGGTCTCCTCCTCCCCACCCTACTACTACTACTACTACTACTACTATACTACTACTATTTTTTTCTTTGAAAAATGTATTTAAGACGTAATTCCTATGAAAAAAAATAAAAAAAAGGAATGAAAAAAGTAGCCCCTGTAGTTATCCCGATCCCTAAAACATAAAGGTTTTCCTGGCTTTTATTATACATGTGTTTTTTGGGGTTACCATAGCCTTTCCACATTGTATGATTACACATTACTAAAGTTTTTGTTTTTTCTTTATGAAAATCAAACCAGTACTGGACTGTAAAACTCTTCCGTTAATACATTCCGATCCTTATCATTCAGTGATTTATGTTAATAGTAATTCCTTTGTGTTTTCTCTCAATTGCGAACTGTATGGGGGAAGTGAAATAAGTGCAATATAAAATCGATGACATTAGTCCGATTGTCTTCGGACAGCTCTGAGTAACAAAATTGTGTTACTTCAGTATACTATCTAGGGAATCTCTCTATATTAATCTATGTCTTATAATGGTGTGTCTTGATTAGTTCATCAGGTGCCTACTCTGCATCGCATCATGCCTGGAGATGGTGCACACATTTACCTCTTGAGTTTTAGGGCGTATTGGGTTTGAATTCTCTCCTGATAATTGGTCAAATCGTCTTTGACCATAGCTAGTTGCCTGAGCGCCTAGATAATCAAACAAAATTATCGAACGAGGAAAAAAATAAAAGACATGTATACATAGACAAGAACGGTCAGAGACGACACAACGAGATGGAACATGAACGAACACACACAAATCCGTTAAGATGGGACTACACTAGATAACAATTCCTACCTTTCTTCAATTCCAGTACGTGCAGATGGACTGGCATTCTGATCACGTGATAACCATGGGACGATGCAGTGAAAGAGGGAAGGAGAAGAAGGGTGGACGAAATAATGCAATGTTAGTTATTGACTGGGCATGCGGTATATCATTGTGACCACTACAACTCTAACAAACAAAACTCTAAGGTTATGGTTGTAAATTGTCTATTTTTATCGAGCTAATTTTTTTTCGTTTTCACTATAAAAGTCATATAGTTTTAGAATCCCTAGTATGGTTACATAGCATTCTAAGTCTTCCTGTCCACAAACTTTTCAGACAACCAAGAGAGAGGATGGGATAGAAAGCGATAGTCACGGAGCTAAGAAATAATGAGTGGAAGAAAAATGAAATGAAATGAGTGTAAATTTATCGGGAAAAGTGAAAACTTGAACACATCAAATGATAACGACACCGGTGGATGTGAATCCCGAAAAGGATGAGGTAAGGTGAGGTGCAAGGGAAAAGAACAGAAGGTGTGAGGAAAGAAAAAAATGAAACAAAAATATGATGAACAGCAAGGACAAAACATACAAAATAATGACGGAGCATTGACAAAGAGGGTTCACAATGTCAAGATACAGAATGAATGAATATATCATAATGAAGTAGAAAAAGGAGAAGAAAAGAACGGATGGTAAGAATGAGGTTTTAAATGATGAGGAAAAGAAAGTGATGAAAATTAAATGGATATGATGTATAAAGGAGGAAAAGAAGTGGCGTATCCACCAAACATTAATGGGGGGGGGGTGTGCTTATTTTACACTTTTCTCAGCCTTCAACCGACAGGGGTGGGCTACTCCATCTCTGCTATCTGGTGGGTACGCCACTAATGAGAAGGGCAAGAAACTTTTGACATTGATGAAAATAGTGAAGCAGAAAGCGAAAGATGATGAGAAAATGCTTGGCAACCATCAACTATATCTCCCTGCTCTTAATTCATTCAGTTTCTTTAGAAGTAGAATATATAGGCGTGTATATTGGAAGGTGCAAATATCCAGCCATGAATAATTCATATAGATTAACACTAGGGCAGGCAGGATAATAAGTATGACCTTAATGACAACATCAAACTACAATCAATCAGTTATCTGACATCACATAGGAATAAAAGGGTGACCACTACTAGCACATCAAAAAGAAATGTTTAACATACAAACAAATGATATAGTAACATTAAAACATCATTATTCAAACATGAATATATAAGATAACTGTATAAATCAGTTCCATAAAACCATGCATGACCCACATAGAGAAGTAATTTATGGAATGGATGCCCATGCCGCAGATATTTAAAGATAATTTACGTTTAATCAATGCGTATAGAATGAAAATATGAAATTATAGCTGTAGCTGGTGCGAAAACGAAAATATGTATTTTGGGTGAAATGTGTCATTACAAAATTGAGGCAAAAATACAACATTGGCAACTTTGAAGAGAGGGTAAATAATAATTTAGTATTGCCCTTTGTAAGTTAATGATTGAATTACTTACAGGAAAGCTACTCTCGATATTGATTTCAAGGATTATAAAAAGAGGTAATTTCCATATGAATCCACATCAATCATTAATAAACATAACATTTTACTTTTATTTTTCGTTTGCGACTTAATTTTTCATTTTTAAATAGATCAAGGTCTGTCTGCATTCTTACTTTTTGAGCTAGGAGTATTAGCATTTATTCTCTCCGAGATGTATATAAAGCATCGTTCATAATTTAACAATATGTGGTGCAACTATTTCCATTCTATAACGATTTCTAAATGTTCAAGTCAGCTATCATATTAGTATATACATATATATATAAGAAGTAAGGTCGCAAATGGAGAAAATAAGCTAGGAATTAGCAATTACTTTCCCAGATAAACAACTTTAAAGCGATAATAGGTAATTGATTAATCACAGAAATGAATAGTTAAGATAATATAGGACGGAAGGGTACACTATTAATGAAAAGAACAGACAGAGCAACAAACGACCATGAATCAGGGGCAAAATTGAAAGACAAGACAAGAAAAGTTTGTATGTAAGCTGCGCTTTGTCTAATGAGATCATTTTGAGTAAAGAAAGGATAAGGCTTGGATGAAAGACTACTGCATGTCTAATAAACGATACTCCACTTAAGGATATATATTTCTTTTTAATATCCTTCTCTCTCTATATCTCTCTATCTCTCTCTTAATATTTGCCGGTATTTTCTCAGTTAATCTATTCAATTTATGAGAAAAACCTACATCATTAGACATCTGAGTTTATTTTGATGGTTTCTTATAAAATTGCTGTAAAAAAATGTGTCAAATTATTTGCTTCCTCCGTGTATGATACATTTTAGCTCGAGGATTTCATATTTCTTTGTACTGAGAAGGTAATCCCTACAATGGGTAACATTTTATGTTTAATGCTAGAGGATGTTCAAAATCTAAATGATTTTCAGTCTAATTACGTGTCATGATCTGGGCACGAATGTGCAATATCTATAGCACCTTCTCTGAGGAAATATTGAACATTATTGAAGAAATACTTATGTACAATATTTGAAAATGTCCCTATTTCCATACTGCCAATTAGTTCCATGTTTTGAACCGGCGGATACATTTTGAACACACGAGAGAGATCGAGAGAGCGTAGAGGGCACATTAAACATTTCCCCCTTCAATTTAACCCCTGTGATGACAAGGAGTGATGTAAGGGAGAAACAGGGAGAGAAAAGACAGGGGGATAGTGAAAAATAAAGAGAGTTATGTGAACCTCATCCAGTGTAAAGTTAGCCGGCCTTTCGGATGCTGAATGTCTATGGGTAATAAGTGGTGTAGAGCCCAAGTTAACAGGATCACCGGACTTCTCTACCGCAGTAGCACACACATTGGCAGGTTCGGAAACCTGCTTACGAAGCTGTCGGTAGATGGCGTTATTCTCCTCACTGGTAGGCGGCGCCGCCTTTTGAAGGGGTTTGGTTTCTGTTGTCTTGACAACCGTTTTTTGCTGTGTGGAGGATAATAATTGTAATAGTGTGGATATAGCATGGATGGAAATGGATTGTAGCTTTGAGATATTCTGGAGCAGCAAATTCAGGAGTGGTACGCATTTAAAAAACATGTGCAATGCAAACATCATCTAAACAAACATCACAAAATCACAATAAGTAGCTGATTTTTGTTATAACCTAAGATTGCCACCTTTTGTAATAGAAGGAGATTTTTATAATATCCGAACTTATTGATTCTGCTGACTCTCCTTTTAGCTTAAAGTATTTCCAATACCATTTCAGTAGGCCATAATTAATAGCTTGAGTATTTCATATTGTATATATTTCTTGGATGTTTGGCGAGATGTGGGTTTCAAAACTTTTTTTTCGGTTTACCCAAGGAAAACCAATGACGCAAATGCTGCACCTAATCTTAAAATAATACTTAAACATGACTTATAAAAGGCATTTATGATGCTGTTTAGCAGTTTTGTTTCTTGTGTTTTTACCTGAAAGCCAGCGTGTATTTTGATTCATAGCAGAAATCAGATAATTGATATATAAAAGGTACTTCAACATTTCAAATATTTTATCGCACATTGATCAATGTTTTGCAGCCATCAATAGAATATTGATTATCATGAAAAGTAAAATCATAAAAACTCAGTTTACACAAGATTATAAACAATGTAAATACAGCGTATATATATATATATCGTAGAATATTGAAATTATCAACTAAACTACATCGAAATATATGTAAGTAATGAAATTAGTAAAGCACAACAATTTGCTAATGTTAACAATAATATTCATCAGGCTATGGTGATGAAGATGCTGGCTTATTTCAAATTTTTAGAAATGACGCAAAGTTGGACTGGTATTTATAATTAAAAAAAAAAAATGGTGACGAGGTCTGCTGTCTCTATTACACAACGGTTGGAGCAGAATCCATGGTTAGTAAAATAATGATATTTTCCCCAAGAGTGCACATAAAATAAGCATCTGCAATGTGATAACTTGAGAACAGATTCACAAAACAAACAAAAAATGATCATGAGTAAAAAAAATGAGAAGTGAAAACAAAACAGATGAATCCTAGATGAAGAGTTTTTTTACGTGTAAGCAGGAAAGTTGTTACAAAGAAAGTTTATTGATGAAACAAAGCACTCGTAATGGGGACGTTTGAAGCGCCAGGGCTCAAATAAATTCAATTTTTAATTTTTAAGGTCGAATAATTATGTAGTGGATTTTTTTAATGCAGAAAACAAATTTTCGGGAGAAGGAAAACAGACAAGACTTGGATCACTTACAAGTAGATAAAACATTCAGAAGATCCAGTTACTCGGTGAATTTAACCATGAAAAATCGCACAAGAGAAAGCAATGATTAAGATGAAATTAACACAACAACAAGCAACACAAAGCATGGATAAAAACAACCCCTTGAAAGCGAAGACGTTACGCGTGATGATAAATGAAGACAATGACACACAAAATGTTAGTAGGGGTTATTTAATACGTACTGTCTGTACACTTACGATGATTTGCTCATGGCGGCCGCCATTTTGAATCTCGGTTTTCGTCAGCCGATCTGTCGCCTCCACAGCTCCTTTCAGATTCTGAAGCTATATTTTATAATGGAAGAAAGGATCAGGGCGCCATATTTAAAAGACAAAGTCATGTCGATTTAATACGAGCGATAAAATCTGCCCATTCATAAGCCTACTGGGTAAGTATGGCAGTATTCATTTAATCAAGGGCCCTTATTTTTCAAAATTTCATCAAAATACAGTCCCAAGGAACTAATTTCCTTGTTTTAAAAATTGACAACTTTCGTTCATTTTGTGGATGAGATTGTATTCTTTATTGCCTAGAGAATATGCCTACATTCCAAGCATTAATACATTCCACATTGTATATGCTTCATAATAATATTAATAATAATGTTAAAATATTTGCTAAATCACTGATGAAAATAAACCTTACCTCTTGTAGAAAACTATCGATCTTGTTGTGTTCGAGACGTCTTGTGGCTATACTGTCCTGCAGTCGTTTTTGTAAATCACTTCGTTCTTTCCTCCACAGCTCCCGATCACGTTGGTACCTGGCCTCCAGCTGACCAATGCGCTTGTGCCCGTCCTTCGACTTTTGCAACTCTGAACCAAGCTGTGATTGGTTAGTGGGAATGGGGCAGGGGTGAAACAGAACAAAAGTGTTATTTTTTCATATTTCTTTATTTTGTGTCCTTTCTAAGCTTGCTCATTACTTGATTTATTTACTTCATATCGATTTTCACACTTCCTATACTCTCTTTACTTAATGTTAATTGATGACGTTAATTAATATGTTAGGCACCTCGTGAATACGTTCAGTAGACTTCATGCGTTCATCTTCCAGTATCTTCTTAGCAAGGACGCCGCCTGAGGCCGATCCTTCCCTGCTCCGCTGGCTGTCTCTCCGCTCCACCTCCTTCTGCATGTCCATCACCCTGTAGTTGGCCTCCGTCAGGAGCCGCTTGTGTTCGCTCCGCTCCTGGTCCCAGGAGGCCTGGAGCCGGGCCTGGAGATCCTCCAACTTGACCTTCTTGAGCTTGGTCTGTTGCTCCAGCTGCATGGGACAAGTAGGGGGAAAGGAATAGAAATGAAAGCAAGGATGATGAGACGGATAAGAAGGATTATTTATATGGATGAAAATATCAAAGGGTTATATCAAAGAAATGAAATGAAAATATCAGCGGTGAAATACAAGCGAAGAACCCAACTATAAGAGGAATCAAATGAATATGAATAAGTCCGTAAAAAACACCATCATAAAACAAACGAAAAACTGGATGTAATGAGGATTGTTACAAATTATTACGTCTATTCCAGAAGTAATTTCAATCTGTCCTACGGATAATATGGCAACATGAGGTACTGCTTATTTTTGTGCAAAAAGACCCACTAAAAAAGTAAATATAAAGCTTGAGAAGAATAGTGAAGACAATTTATTATTTGATTGTATGCTGCTTGGAAAATAACAGGAGGCACATATTAACATTTGTTATACCAATTGTATTTGGGGCTTCACTTTGACTAGGATCTATGTCCTGTACTTTGTTATTGATTTTTGGGGGACGACAACTGCTATCACATAGTAGCAATTTGTGATGTCATCATTCACCTGATCATTTTCGACTAAAAAGTTGTCTCTCGAGTTCCATTCGTTATCATAAATTTGTTGTAGAACGAACCACACATTACAGGTGCCGTGTTTTTTCTTCTTCTGAACTCTTCCGCTCGGGGATGTGGTCGTTTTAAGGATCAATCCCTAACCCTTGGAAAATGACACACGCTCGCCTGACCGCTGATCAAGGATGAGTGGAGTCCATGCGCCGGTATCAGTCGGTATTACACTAAAGGGACGAGGACAATTTAACTTCATTCCCATAATCAGCCGATATGACTTGGAGCTCTTGAGGTAAATGAATCATGAATGAGACATTGGGAAGCAAAATCCTTATCCTGACCACATTCGGTTCTTAAACATTGTTTTTTATCAGGAAGGTGACACATTCTAGGTAGATCGATGATGTTGTTCATTTAGTATATCATCTGTTGAAAGCCAACATGGTGTCAAGTCATATACTGTAACATAGAGTTAACGCACTTCTGGTTCTCATTATATGGTATTCCTACAAAATAATGACTAGCTCAGTAATCGGGTGATTGTGATTCACAAAATAGCAGCCATGTTTCTCCGTCAACCATGCCAGCGTATATTGACGCATTTGCAATCTATTCTAGGTTTCAAAAATCATAATTTTTCAATGCGCGATAATTTTATAATACATTTAATTCTTTTCTTTTCTTTTTTCCCCTAAAAGGAAAATCGTATTCAATCATTCTCGAGCAAGAACAAAACAGTAGACTTGAACAAAGTACATGTTGTGACATATTGGTAAAACAAACATTGTTACATTGTTACAGTTGCAAATGCCTCCATTTATCTAGTAATATAACACATTTATTGTGTTTCATAGAAAGGAGGTATCTTTTTTACATATAGTTCTACCACCCAGCCCATTTTTACAAAATATTTTTGAAATAGTATATGCAACTTACACTGTCATGCGTACATCAAGCATCCTCGTTGGGTTTTCGGACATAGCCTCTTTCATGGTTTTCAAATGCTTGACAAAACATTTACAGTTTTCCATTTAAGTTTATTTCAGGGATTAAAAAAAACCTAACTTACTCGAGCAATCTTGGCCATCATTTCGTTCCTAGACACCTCCCAACCCGCCTTTTCGCTGGCATAGCTCTTCTGTAAAACCTCTCGTCTATGTTTCTCCTGACTCAGACTGGTCGCTAGCTTTTCTTTCTCTTGTTGCGCGTTCTCCAAGACTTGTCGAGATCTCTTGGCCTGCAATGATCAAATTATATTTTCATATTAAACCAGACCGACATGAAAGCTGTACTGATATGAGAACCATTTTCTTAATTCATTTCGAGTCTTCTCGCTGGTAATGCTCTTCTCCTAGTCTATGTTTCTCTTGACTCAGAATGATCACCAGCTTGTCTTTCTCTTGCTGCACATTTCCTTAACCCTGCCAAGACCTCTTAGCATGTTAAGGTCCAAGACTGAATTAAAAAAAATATTGTGGCAATCTTTGGAACAGCTGTTACATATAATTTTGAACAATCGTGAGAATTTTGTGACGTGTAATATGAAACACGTATCAGCGGATAATTTGAAATAATATTCATCCGAAGCAATAGTACATAATTCCTTCTAAGGCTATACAACTATTCAAAAGAAGAAATAGTTTTCTAAGCGCAAGATGAGGCAGTAGAGGGGTATACGTACAGCAAGATTCTCCCTCTCCTTCTCACTCCTAAGAGTCTCCTTCTCCCTATCCGCGTTATCAACAAGCGATCGCAAGCGATCCAGCTCCGCCTTCGATTCGCACAACTGCTCCTTCTGCGATTGGTAATCGTTAGACTCATTCTCCAGTCGTTTCTGCAAACTCCCCACTTCATCGTTAAAGTACTTGGTCTCCGCCTCCAGCTTGAATTTGGAGGCGGTGATCTCTGCTTTCCAGACTTTCTCTTCCCGGTGGAAACGGTCTAGGATCTCCACGCGTACCCGCTCTAGGCGCTTCTGCTGGTTGCTGAGCTGGGTTTGAGTTCTCTCTATTTCTTTCTGTTTGACTTGGACGGAAGACTCTTTATCCTCAATCTGCAACAAAAACAAAATGTGTTAGGACATTTAGGATACTGTTCTCTTCAACCATATTGTACACCTATTCACAATGAATGGCAAATTAATATATCATTGTATTTTCTATGGAAACCTCATTCATTTGAAAAAAAAAACACATTATGCTCCACTCTAGAACAAGCCTTAATCATAAAGTTAAATACTTGAAAGACAGTATCCTTGAAGGAGAACTTGATTTACCACAATAAATCAATGTGTCTACCTATTATTTGCTAGTTTATCTAAACTACGCTACCTTCGAGAACTCTTTAAAAACGTCACACTCGCGCATGCGCATGCCCCCACCCCCATACATCGCCTCCACCCCATACATCGCACGTCCGCCATTCATCCTCTTTCTATTCTCGCTCTATCGTTAGAGACATCGTATACAGCTGAGTCACATTAAAATCAGGGATTTCGTCCTCTACAACAGAGGCCAAGCTTCTCGTTTAAAATGTCTTCCTCGCTTTAATGTGACTAAACTAATTTATATCCGTTATGAAGTAGTTATCTCAAATCGGCACACATATTCATATTTATCATAAGGAAATACCATACATATTAAACATACCTGTTGAAGTAGTCGACGCCTTTCCTCTTTAAATTTAGTTTCGCCTAACCGATAGGTTTCTACCAGCTCCGTTGCTGCTTCTAGTCGTTGCCTGAGTTCATTCACCTGTCTCTTACTCTCCGACTCGCTCTTACTCAAAGAAGCCTTGAGCTCTTCGATCTCCTTGATCAACTTGGCCCTTTCGGAATTCCAGGCTATTTCCTTGTCCCTCCGGACCTGCTGAGCTTTGGTGAGATCATTCTTGAGGTCTCCGCGTTCATTGTCCCAAGCCGACTCTCGGGCTTTGAGGGTACTGTTGAGTCTGTCCACTGTATCCTCAAAGCCCTTTCTCTGTTGAGACCATTCACGCTCCTTGGTGGCCAGCTTCTGTCGGAGCTGCTCCGGGTCCCTAGTCGGACTTCCCTTTGGACTTCCGCTAGGGCTACTCCGCTGCCGCTCCGCAACGTCCTTCTTCTGGAAGTCATCCAGTGATTTCCTGCTCCCATCCAGATCACGCTCAAGTGATTTTAATCTCTCGTTTAGATTTTCGATCTCTTTCGATTTAGTCCTCACTTCTTTTTCCAAATCATCAATCATCATGTTCTTGTCCTTGACTCTCAAGTTGAGTTCTTCTTCAAACTCTTGTCGTAACCTACTCGAGTCGTTCTGTATGTTGTGCTCGCGCTCTTTCAGAGAGTTCTCAGCACGTTGCCTAGCTTCTTCTGCTTCATCAAGCATAGCAGTCAAGGTCATAACACTGTTCTCCAACTGCTCTTTCTTGTTCAGAACTGCTTCACTGTCGGCCACCAAATGGTCAATCCGTTTTTGAAGGGGCTGGAGTATCCTCTCCAGTTCATCTCGCTCCATCTGAAGATCCCGGAGCTTGTCTCGCTCCATCCCGAATATATCGCGTTCCCTTTTGATCCGCACTTCGTTTTCCGACTTTTCTTGTTCGGTGTTGGAAAGTTTGGCGTGTAATATAGTCCGTTCTTGTGTCAAGATGTCGTTTGAAGCTTTGAGTTCCTCGTTCTGAGCAGTCAACTAGAATGGAAGGAAAGAAACTAACAACATTTCAAAACCTAGTTCAGAGTGATCACTATTTCAATGATTTCAATGATGAATCTAAAAACAAGACAAATACATTAAATATCGTAAAATACAAATCTAAATTCATTTCACAATGGATTAGTAACGACAAAAACATCTAGGTTTTCAGCTTCAACACGCGATACAGCCCTTTGTTTAATAGTGCATTTTCGTCAATATTTCATATTTTATTGAACAAACGATTCCGTAAATATAATCAGACTTTCCAAGATTGCTCATGAAATGCTAGTAGAGTGTAGGACATAATAAAATTTACTAGTTTCCAGTTACCTTTCAAAAAGCCAAAAAAATGGCATCAGTAAAACATTCAATTTTTAAGAATAACCATATCCTTACCTACCCTCACCCTTTATCCTAAAACTGTCTTTCTACAAGAGAGTTGCAAGTACTATTTGAACAATGTTTGCTGGTCAGTCCACTAAAGGACATCTTCCCTGCTTTAATTGATACCAAAGACAACAGCATGACCGCGTGCTAATCCATAATAGAGCAATCATCCGCTGTAAGCCGAGGCACGGAAGGAATTTATTAAACCAAGGGCAATCCCCTTAATCAACTCTTATTAAAAGGAAATCATTTTCTAATTCTGAAACGATGACCATACCCTTTCCATCTTGCTCTTGAGGACATCTGCTAGCTGTCGGTACTTCCAGCACTCGCCGTCCAGGCCTTCGACCTCGGTTTCGAGTCGCTGGAGTAGCTTCTGGGACTCTTCGCGCTGGGAATGCACGGGGCTGGAGCCCGATGTCGAGCGCTTCTGGGGAAAATGTCAAGAAGCGAATAAAAATGGTGACGAAGTTAATCACACGATGTTAAGAATACTGCAATAAAACCTGCCTTGAATCGAAAGTTCATCTATGATAAATGCAGAATAAAATACTAGGAGTACTAGTACTATTGACAATTACCAAATGCATTCACTGAAAAAACTTTCCCGAATCTCCATCAAAACATTCAAAATCAGATACGTCTTTCGTCTACCCTGCAAATGAACTTATGATATTGAAGCTTTAGCCAGGCAATGAAAGTCTCGGCTGTATTTGCAGCTGTTGTGCTTACAGAGATAATATCAGAGTAGCTTTTAACACTTCATACCCAATCTTTCTCGCTCTCGCTCTCTCTCTCTGATTGACTCTTTCTTGTGTCTTTCTGAACTGAACATTATATGGTTAAAGTAATTTGTGTGTTTATATATGGTGATTTAAATTTCATCTCGTCGAGATTAAAGTCGTAGAGGATGAAAAACAATCCTTACAAATCGGCACATGCTTGGGCAAGGACTCGTAATTAGGAGAATATGATAAAACGGCCTTCGAATTAAATCTCTCTAAGGATAGGCTGATGATAGAGCTTATATTTCAGGACTTTAATCTGGAGGAAGGGTTAGAATGAAAGATGAGTTGGATCGAGAGTCGATGTCTTGCGAGGCAGCCTCTGTTTTAACTACATACTGCAAGAAAATCACATGGAAAATGTATCATGTAAACGCCTTTCTTTTCCTCTCCTTGCTCGTGTTTCAATGGTCATAAAAGGAAAAAAATAATTTTATTGAAACGTTCAGTTAAAATAATGTAAATGTTATTACTTATGAATGATTATACAAGCACAATAAGTCTGAAAGGAATGCAGGCATGTGTGATTCGGGGAAGTAACTGGACTAACAAGAAGTATCAATACATCATACTCGGTTGTCATTAATATAGGAAAGTAATAAACCTGTGTTAATAAATGTTGCACTAAGCCTCCAAGCTGGGAGAAGGTAACTTGATAGATAGATATATATTCCTTTCTTACTATAGGGAATTATTCGATTGGCTTGTTTTAAAAGACACGGGAACAGTTACTGTTACCCACTTGCATCATGTAGATTCTAGAATTTCTCAATAATTCATTCACCACTATCAAGACTTTTAAAATAGCTATCATCGTAAAGTGATGATATAACGTTAATCATTGTGGTTATTCTGTAAGATCATTCCAGACATGTCTCTGTTCTCTGCTACAACACTCTCGCACTTTCATTCCGCTCTCTATTTTTATGTTCCCCTCCCAGTTGGCGTATATACGGAGCCATGAAATAGAAAACAGAGGAGGGATTAACATCAGGGAGGGCATGATTAACATCTGGGAGGGAGTGGGGGCGATTGNACACATCCTTGGAAAGAAGTCCTTTTCCTTTTTATTTGGTGGGGGATGGGGGATGGGGAGGTGATCCCTTTCCTATTTACCATTTCTCCACCAGCTTGCTTCTCCAGGTCCGTCATCTTGGCCTTGACCTCATCAATGCGATTAAAAAGTTGCGCCCTCTCTTGGCGCCATTTCATACCCTCCATCTTGAGTTGTATCATGGAGCTTTCCTTCTCAAGCTCATGCAACGTGTCGTATCTTTCTCGCTCTTCCATTATCTGAAAACAGAAAATAGTGAAAGCTTTAAATGTCTGAAAGTATAAAATAGGAAATACTACCACATATCATAATAATTTCCTCCACCAGCTCATGCAGGGTGATATCGATCCATGTCCTCCATTATATGAGTGAGAGTAATAAACGGGAACACCATTACATAATTGTGAGTAATTGCTACAGCCCACAAAACCGACAATCGACGAGACCGACATCCAATGAGACCATCAAAAGAAAGGATGATACAGGCATAACATTTGATGCAGATACACCACACATCCCTTCAAAGGCAATGCTCTAACGCCGTAGGGTAAGTTGGGCTCCCTTCATCTCCTCTCTTAAGCTCTCTGTCAAGTATTAACCCAAGGAATTGTTTCGTTATAACTTTATTTATTTTTATTATGGGGACATCCTGTACCGACATGACTCATGGTGTCTTGGGGTTTCGTAAGTAAATTTGAAACACCCTACTCTAAAAAAACGACCACATTTTAATTCCATTTTTAGATCATATTTTAAAGGGATATTTCCCATTAAATGGAAAGCGAGAGATATGGATGGAGAAAAAATAGAAGACAGAGGAGACAACAGACGAAAGTTCTACAGTAAAATAATAGAGAGAGAGGTGGGGAGGGGGGAGGGGGGGGGGTAGGCAATGACATAATCAATTTAGTTCAATGAGTGACTGTTTTCTATATTAATTTCAGTGACTATTTTTTTCGAATTTCACGACAATTAACATTAGGGACAATCGTTTAAAAAACAACGTCCTGATAAGATTTTTGAAGAAAATTATATTAAATGTACGTTCGGAAATCCAGTTTCCCCAAAGTGATATATAAACCCAAACAGTCTAAATAGCAAACTAATCTAACCATCACTGATATACATGTATTCAGTTTAGGTTTACTTGTTGTTTGTACATGTACTATATAATTGCAACAACAAAAATCTCAATAGAGCAAAGACTGAAAAATTGCTATTAATGACACCGGACATGAGGAAATCAACATAAAGCAAAGTCTATGCGCACGATGTTTGCGATGATAATTCTCCTTTAAAACATCCAATACGTTGTTCATTTTCCCAAACTCTGAAATACAAAACCCGTTTCCCTGGAAATAAATCTAGAAAGGAACATGAAAGTGACACGGACTTCAAGCTTCTTTCATTACCCAATACCAGACAAAAAGTTTGCAAAAAGAGTTCAAACGTTCACGTCTACGTTTCCCCTAATTTCTCTTCATTACCGTCAATATTCCCCTTTCCTATTTCATTTTCGACAGCGCAACTAAACAAGACAATTATTCCCGTTCTGAGGCAATACACAAACAAAAAGTAAAGACGACTGTTTAATGACCACAATTAACTAAATATTCAAATAATAGTATTAATAACAATAGAGAACATTTTATTAAGCGCATAATAAATTGGAAATTCCTCTATGCACTTTACAATTTGCAATGTAACCGTGAGATTCCCATATGTCATGTTCAGGGGAGGTCATCGTCTATCGTTTCCAAATTTAATTCCTTTTCACAGAACATAATAATTATACGCATATTTGAAAGCAAGAGTATATGTTAATAATTTGTTGTTTATGAAAGTCTTTTTTTTTTGTAAGACACAGCAATTTTTAATGAAGTTATTCGTGAATAATTAAAAAGTTTTCGTTACAGAGTCTTTTATCTGTCTCTGTGAGTCTTTTAATCATGCACCAGCGTACCAACTGCTCAATCTTCAATCTTATACGTCTGGAAAGAACACGACGGAAATGGTATTTTCTTGGAAGTTCTACGGATTTAAAAGACAGTATACCCCATTACTGATTATTATTTTTCATAAAAATTAATTTCAAGAAGGTCAAATCTATTCAAGGCAAGACAAGCATATTCCTATTTCCGTAGACGCCAGATATATTGTATACCATTTCTATCAACGATTCAGCAAGCCTACACAATAATAGAGACCGTGAACGGAAGTTTCGGCTTAAAATATGTCCCTCCTAAAATGAGGCCGTCTTTGAAGAAGGTATGCAAAGAATATCGTCTGCGACACTGCGACGTTACCCTAGAGGTTAACGTTCCTGTCTACAATCGACGCCGATGAGGAAAATTGAAAATTGTTTCTCTACTTTCTTTTCAACTGGGAAATGACAGGCCATGACTAAGCCATGTCGTTCAAGTTAAATGTTTTACCAAATTATATCGTGCCATAAAGAGAATGTAATAGATTTTTGAACATTTTTGGGGTGAGAAATTTTCCAAAAAACGTATGTCTTCTTCCATGAGAAATATTGTTTTATATACTTTTAAAGTTGATTTCTCTATCCATCACATTACAACAGTATGTGTTCATTCAGTTTTTATTCATATTTTGCATATCCCATCCATCTCGGACTCTCTCTCTCTCTCTCTCTCTCTCTCGCTGTATCTCCCCCACTCGCCCCCTGTGCATGTACATTCCTCCCTCTCCCCATAAAACAAACACATTTCATCCTTTCCTATAGAGCTCCAAAATATGATCTTATTCTCTTTCATAATTATGCTCCTTATCATGTCTTTGGCAAATTATAAATCCGTCATATACTTTTAGCTCATGTCTCATAAATACACTCCTCACTCAAACTAAATATTGCTTTAAAGCAACCGTCACTGAGAATGGACATGGCTTTCACCCCAAGGGTTCACAAACACATTTCGAGGAAGACAGATATTAAGGATACATGGGTCTATTAATGTACCCAAAAGTGTCCAATAAAGAAACTCAACTTGCTAGACTCTATCCGGGTATGGTGGAAATGGTTTCTTAAAATAAACCACTTTCCTCTATATATAGTCGGGTGGTCTAACTTATTTCCCCAGCCTCTTGCAGCGAAACATAGATATTAGCTCATGATGCAACCAAGAAATCTCAATGTGCTTTGACGTTACACACGGTAATTTCTGCTTAAATGGTGTAAAAACATAGCTTAAGAGAACCCACTCCCTTTTCAAAAGCAGCCATTTTTTTAAACCTGATTGTCTAACGCTGGATTTAATGCGATTTTTAAAAGGTGATTTTGAAGAAAAGTGGATCTGTTCTGTATGAATGTGATGAAAACAGACCAAAAATAATTGAATTTCAGGTAAATTTTAATTTCAACTTTTGATGCCATGTAAGCTTGTTTTATTTCATCAATCATAGTTTTCCCAGGGAAAGAAAGTGTATCAATGAAATGTCGGACATTTCCAATTTGTATCACGGTTTTGTTAATGCTACTTCTTTTAAAACATACATCTACATTTTCTATTCTCCGCTTTAAAACAGAACCGTTATCTCACAGATCAATGCTTCAATCAGAAAAGTGAGAGCTAGAATGAAATCAATGCCTTTGAGCCCTTGGCCGACATTTTTTCTAGCTCAAAATAACTGCGATCAAGGCAACTTAAATATGAATTCAAGTTGAAAAGCGATCGTTAGCCGTCTGTCAGGACTCTACTCCCGACTTCCCCACGTTTTTACATGTTATTCAGAAGTCTCTTCCCAGTGTTTAATTTTTCTCCTGTTTAAGACGAGAAAATGGGATTTGAGGAGACTGATGAGAGAAATGGGTGTGCCGCATCCTCGGTTCCGATCCATTTCTGCGAAACATGAATGAGTTTGATTTGAAGACAGACAGACTGACAAATCGATAGAATAAATCTCTTGACACGTAGTGGTTATGGTAGAACTGAATTGAGGGAGAGCAAAGCAGGTTTCTTGCATGCGCTATGAGGAAAACGTCAACTGTTTAACTATCTTTATCTATTACTTGTAACCTACGTATCTATCTACCTATCTTTCTAAATCTATTTACTTATCTCCCTTTCTATTTGTTGAATTTGAACTAAAAAGTAACTGCGCCTAGCTAGGCCTATCCCTTATCGGGTATATCCGTCAAAGGTGGTTGCTATAACTTTTTCTTTTAAAACTGCATTTGGTAAATATTTATCAGCTAGAGCTGTATTCGATTTCGATCATACTTGTCTTGAATTCTTATCAAACACAATAACAGCGCTGGTAAACTCCAAAACTTCAATAACTTAATAAAGTGTCCGTACTTTCTACAAATCTTCAATATACACAAAACTGCTCATATGCAGAAATATGGTAACATGTAAACTCAGTCTGGAAACACAAAACGAATATTTGAGCTCAATAGACCTTCTGTATATTATACTGCTCTTAATTATCCCGAAGATTGGATATTCATCTTTCCCGTATTTCTATTTCAAAACCGAAGGGTTACTCATCTTTCCCGTATTTCCAATTCAAAATCGAAGGGTAACGGGATATGCTATTTTGGGTCAAGTCTTGTCCAAACTGAAATGATATCGGTAGAAGTTGTCAACGATGCATAAAAAGTGTTGCCAATTCGATATTCAATCATCGTCTTACTCACCGTATCGCTCAACGGGAGTCCGGTCTATTTATGGGACGGTAATTCTCCTCGCAAATATATTTGGACAAGTATGATCTCATATCTTTTTTTATTTTGTGTTTATTTACCAAGGCCTAGTCACGCTTATTTAAAAAGCACACATGGCGAAAAGCGCTTAAAATAGAAAAAGGATAACGGCAACAGTAAACCAAAGCAACATCGCAAATAATAAAGAATTAAATTGATTATTGATGGACATATATGATACATTTGTTTCCAAGGTAAGGGGGGGGTGGGAGGGTTGGTCTATAAAACTGCAATTTGGGTGCTAGTAACATTTCATATCCGACATCATTTTTGAATAATTCAAGAATAATATATACGGTGGCCAATGTGCAACATTTTAAAGAGCTACATGCCCTCGTTTTAGGAAGTGTCGAGAGGAGGGTTGAATAATCAAGACATTGATTTACATTTTTTTGCCACTCTCCACCCAGGTGTTAAATGGGTACCCGGTAGGATGCAAAAGCCTATGCAGTATTCCTAGCAATTCCAGCCCAGTAGCTCTTGCTGGAATACTCCCCAGGGAGTGGAGAAAGTGCATAAATTGTGCGCGGGAAAGCCAGAATCCGATGACCGGGGTAATAATGTATAAAGCGCTTAGAAAGTCCGAAATTGCCGATGTATTAAGCGGTATATAAGCGAAAATATTATTATTATTTAATGAGTTGTATTTTCGACTGATCAAAGTTGAATTTTGAAACTGCTAGTGAGTGAAGTTATTTTTCTTTTGCCTTTAATACGTGTACCCTTTTACATCTAATCAATCTTTTTTGAGTCACTTTCCATCCCTCCCATAACCCTGAGTTATTATATGCCCTCCTAATGGCGATGATATACCCTGGGCATTTGCCGCCAGACGGAGGCGTGCACGGTGAATCATATTGACTATGAAAAAAAAAAGAATCCTGACGAAAATTAATAAGGCAGACTTTTACTCGTTGTCTATCCTCGGACGATTTTTTTTTTATATGTGTAGACACAGCGTGAGACGGAATCACTAATCTATTTTGAGCTAGACAAGAAAAAGAACTTTCGGATCCATATAAAGCGTATACATCCGTCGGTAATTAATGAAGAAGTATTAATTTATATTCGAAACACGCAGTGTCGAAGCTTTGTAAGACCAAGACATTTTCCCATGTTTACGTTGGAATTAAAAACCGTTAGCACAATGTAACGCTCAAAGGATCAATACCCCTTGAAATCAAAATGATAAATCTTCATGAGCACCTAAACGGGGGAGATTCAGACACTTGAATAAGCAGGGCTCCAGGCACCTTTCTATTACATGTCCCATCTGTATATACATTCTACAAACTCGGCGAACAAGCAAGAATATGGTACCTGCAAAAATACACCTGCTTCCTACAGATTGGTGGGACGGAGGGGACGGGGAGACAGGGGACGGAGGGGGAGNGGGGGGGAAGGGGAGATGGAGGCCTTTTTTTAACGACAAGTCTATAGAGCGCCTATTATTATTCATCTTTCGTCATGCAAAGCAGTCTATGTTTATCTACATTCATTATATACAGTGGTAAATCAACTGGGTAACTGGTTGTGCTTGCCTCTGACTAAGATCGCTACACATCGCATTTTGATTGTAAAGAAAGGTAAAATGAATTATGAGACTTTGTCACAAACAAATGAGCTGCCCGTGGTACTTAATAATTATCAGTTAATTAAAACAATGCTCATGACAGGTCGAATCTCATTTCACCCGAACTGCCGAAAACAGCACTAGTACAGACATTTTGATGGGTTCTTAGTCTTAAATAACGTTTCGTAAACAAGGCTGGATGTATTCATTATTCTTTATTTGATGCATGTACCAGGTCTTCCCACCCCTCCCATCCACATCAATTCCTGTCTCAACCACCCCCTCTCATTCCTTTATCCAGACACCTTGCTCCGTTGCTACCCAAGAGTAGAACAAGACGCTTTTCTTGACGTCATGAAGGCATTCCCGAGTGAACACATCAGGTCTTTCTTAACCCTAGAACATAGAGGCACTCATTTCCTTTCAACATTAACACCAGTTTCGTGTCCCCAGATTTTGATTGTGATAACACCACAACACTACTTTATATATACTAGGAGAAGAGCATACGCTTTTGAGCATTGAGCAATTTTGACATCTAAAATTTGCCAGTGCAAATGCAGCAAAAATGAAGAATCTTTAGAATTTGCCTGGGCTAAATGAAAACCGTCTTAATGTACGCAGGATTGTGAGGATTATATAAATATGTAACATTAATTAGGAGGGGACTAAAAAGCAGCAAAGTTAGAGAAAAAGCCAAGAGGATAACAAAATGTGAGAAGGTGAAAAGGTAGGCCTTACCACTGCGAGCTTATGATCGAACTCCGACTTCTCGGCCATACGCTCATCTCGCTCCTGTATTAACTCAGCCTTCAATTCATCGATGGTCATCCGATACTCATTCAGCTGTAAAACAAAAATGAGAAAGAAAGATAAAGAAATACTTTAATCATTATCATTATAAAGTAAAGGCCCATGATTATTAATGGATGATTTTCTGCCCTTTTACTCCAGCAGTCGACATCAAACACAATGCATCACAATGAGTGAATTCTAAAGTCACCATTTAATACACCTGGAGACACAACAGTAGACAAATGCAATGCTTCAGGTAAAAGGATCTTGATACGGTTTCAAAACCTCAAACTTTCGAATGAAGAGGCCAAAAGAAGGACCACAGCATCAAGTTGGTGACTATGGTCGTTCTATGGACGTTCTTTTGACCGTGCGCCATGCAAGACCAAAAGAACACCCACGAATATGAAAAATTACTCTATACATCAAAAACACAAACTAATCCCCTCCCCCCCACACACATAACATAAAAAACAAAACAAGATATTCATGACACTTAAGCTACGACCCGAATCCTATTTGGAGTGCTACACATGACTTTGACATTAATCATATCACCAAAGCCCTTACAGATTGAGAAATCCCAGAGGGGTAAAAGGATGACTATAGATATCTGAGTAGGGTATTGCCCCTTCCCAGTCGCTCGTCTATGCGATATTTTGTTTCTAAACAGGCTGACCACAACGATGGAGGCGAGGTTGATTGATAAAGAATATGCGACATGGAAAGTGATGTCTAATCTTGTCTTTTTTCCGAAGACCGAAATATCCTAGCCACAACGGAGGAACCGACACCAGACCGAAATTAGACTGAACAAAACAAATACTACAAATGACCAACGTTTTGTCGGCTATCGTTCGAATTGGGGTCGGTCTGAATGGGGTAAGAACCTCTAATAATCATTGGGCAGGAAGAAACCCTCGTTCAGAAGGAGGGAAAGTAGGGCTGGTGCAGTGACGACGTAATAAATATTTTCATATTTATCTGTTTCCATTCGTGCATGTAAAGCTTGAAGCTATCTCTGAGTTCAGACGTCAACGCATCGATTTGTAGACAAACAGTGCTGTTTGCATCATTTCACCCTGTATCATGACTTACACACCAGAAGGTCTATACAGTACATGCAAAACGTGCCTTCTATAAAGGTTAACTCTTAGCCTCCCAGAAGTAGAATTCAGTACGTTGTTGATAGAGCTGATTTGGTTGTGGGCATTTAAACAAGATTCAGAGCAAATGAAAAGGGCTTCCTTTCTAGTCAGAATACTTCCAAGTTTCACCCTTCCAAACCAGCATTTCTTAATAATAAAGTCCACCATAACAAATAAACATTAATTAATTCAAAGAGCTTACAAATAAATATACATTTTCACAACAAAATGTTGATATATAATTTTTCCTTAAGGACGACTCTATTTTGCTTTAAAATAGATAATGGCATTAGTCGTTGAGGGCGTAGCAACTGGACAGGATTAGACAAACCGGAAACGATTGTCGGTCAAAAGCCCCTCTAAGCAATATTGAAATGTCAGGTTTATCCCCTATTGGTCAGGCGACGACTCGCAACAATTTGTCCTCTCCGTCCTCGTCTAATGATTGACCATATCACATCGGCCCCATACTATTCCGAATCTGTTCCATCGCTTTTATAGGTACGCCTGATTCGTTTTGCCTCACATCAGTGAAAAGACAAAACAAATCGAGGGCGTTATAATTCCTAATCCACCTATTATCATCTGAGACGGTCTTGGCAAGGGCTGCATCCAGGCCTCTTTAATCTACTTTAAATAAAAGTAAAACAAAGGTATTTTAATATTTCTCTTTGAGGCTCATTGTGGGCGTTATGCCAGATGTCAAACGTTTTCAAATCAAGTTAACAACCAGTTGTTTTACAAGTCTTAAAAGGTTTTGACAGTGTCACGCACGTTATCAAACAATTTAGACACAATACAGATAACTTTAATCCAAATTGAGTACATCTTCTTATACAAAGATATTTCCCCCTGCGACAATTAATATTTTGTACTTTTATTTTCTCATCGTAATTCCGCAATATAACAGCAAGAGCTTTTCCCATATCGAGACAATACCCAGGCTGACAGTACCACACGGTAAAATCAATCAATCAATCACACGGTTGTTTTTCACGATAATTGCCTTTCCAATATGTACGGAGAATAAAGATAATGACATTTATACAAATCATGGCCATGAAGAGCAAAATGCTCAATGTTGTGAATCAGAAAAGCTTACGATACGACAACGGATGAGCCCGTAAATTGCATTGAAGGTTTACCTTGGCGTTAATAGTGATATGTCATGAATGTGCATGTCTTGAAGGAGACATTGATCCTTTAAGCATAACTATCATTGAATAATTAATTGCTAATCATGACGAGAGATAAAGCTGGAAAACAACGGTTCCCTATCTTTTTTGTTCTATTTAATGATTATACGTGCATTGATATTTCTTCAACTAAAGAACGAAAGGGGCGCGGAAGACCGTTTTTTGTGAAGAGTTTTTTTGTATCAATCATGCCACTTTAACCAATACCATCAGAGAATGACACATTGGCAAGGTTGGGCCCATTTTTAACATGATAACTACATGACAGAGATGACTATTTAATTGAGTAATGGTTTTCGGAAATTGGCTGGGGTATGGTAGGTTTAAATAGGAGTATCGCGATGTAATTCAGTTAAGAAAGTAAATCACTTAGGGGTAGACGAAACTAAAATATCGCTTATTTTTCTGGAGAAGAGGATGATGAGTATGGTGATCGCGAAAAAGGAGGGTAGACTCACGAAAGGAAATTCCAAATTATGTAATGAAAATAAAGTTTCATATGAACCCTTCATTTTCATAGGAATAATAATAAGAATAATAATAGTTCGTTCTTTTATAGCGCATTTCAGGACCGAAGGCCCTCTCAGAGCGCTTTACGATGTACAATGTACGTTTACATAATAATTACTCAAAGCATTCATCAAAGAGGTTAGTTTTCAGCTCTCTCTTAAAAACTTCAACATCAGTCATGGAGCGTAGCGAAACCGGAATGTATGATGACTTGTCGATATCCGTGAGTCGAAGAACGAATGTTTGTAAAGAATAGCTTATACCTATATGTACCTTTAACAAAAACGAACCCCTAATAAAAACATGACACGCGATATTGAACATAATTTTGAAAATATTTGAACAAATTACCGCAATTATGTCAGTTCTGGATATCAAATCATACCACTGAATACTGACTATGAAATCAATATATGTTAACAAACGCTACACATTTAAAGAATTAAATACATTAATACTGCAAAAAGATCTGCTTTGAAAGCTACATTTTGTAATTATGTTGATACACGCTGGGCATTGACTCTGAGCTGGAGCGATCACTCATTACCTAAAAATTAACACACCAACATCCCAAAGAATCTCTCTCCACACTTTTAAGCAATTAATACATCTTCACACCTGTCTAATAAACCAGATAATTGCTTTTAAGCGCCTCTATCCACACTTTGAATCCTCTTCACACCTAACTGCAAGAGACTAAATAAATGCTTCGAAGCGTCTCTCTCAACATTGTGGAATTATTGTTCAAATTTTCACAACTGAATACTTAACCAAAACTTGCTTGAAAACGTTTCTCTCAACACTTTAAGACAATTAAATCATCTTTATAGTTGGATACAAACCAAAATAATTGGTTTAAAATGTGCAAACATCCTTTCTCTGAAAAAAAAAAAATATCAATCAACCCAGTCTCATGGACCACGATAAGGGGAACTATTAAATATACAGTAGAGTACTGCCTATTTCACTACCCCGTTAAAAAAATATCTGGAAGCAATAAGAAAAGTTTGGTTATGTAATACATACGTTTTGATTGTACTCTGAGGTTTTGGAATAAACAAAAATGGGAAGAAATGGACCCAATCTTCATAAAATTCACTTAAACAGCATGCAGAAACGAATGAATGGGATCACACACACACACACACACACACACACACACACCCACACACAAGGTGACATAAACATTTGGTCCAAACATGTCAGCTATTTCTTGTCACATTTCGTATATGAGGTCATTCGAAGAGCAAAGTCTTATCCGGATGATATTTTTACACACTGAAATTAACAGAAAGAGAAAGCTTGAAAGTTCTTTGCAGCCTTTACCAGACCTCCAACTTCTCTTTAAGCAAGATCAAGTTCAGCTTCGAGTCACTAATCACTGCGGTAATTAACCCTACGTGATGAGGCAGAAAACAAAGCGTGCTCCCAAGATCTTTCATAGGAGGGAAGGAGGGTATGGAAGTGGTAAAGGACAACCAAATTAGCCTCTAATCGAATTTTTCTTGACATGATGACGGCTCCCCGGAGAAGACCACAAATAAAGAAAGAACCAGTGCTTCTTTGTTGAAAGTTCAATGGGATATTGTTCAGCAAATAAGTTACTGCAATAACTGATGCAGAGAATGTGATCTTGACGTGACATTTCTTTGATCATACAAATGTTCTTACAGGGAGGAATTATATAATTTTACTGCGTAGTCAAGTTGATGTTTATCTTTTGGGGGCTTTGGTAGCTTTACCATTGACGATATTTTAGTCATTATAAGGGAACGGCGTGGCAGAGGTCTTATCTTTCTTTAACGTCTCCCCTACGCATTGTCCCCCTCCCTCCCTTCTCTCTCCCTGTTCCCCTCTCTTTCCACCTAATTGGTCTTCGAATAGGACACGTGCCTCGTGATTACTAGTAGCTACACCACTGTATTTACCACTTTAAATTTAATGTTTGACATAAAGACATCTAAGCCATATGCAAAGGAAATGCTCAATATTAAAAAAAAAAAACCTGACTGAACGACAACGCGAGCACATAATATATAATCTTTACTTCCTTGGCATGACTTCGACGAACGTTAACTATGTCAATGCCACAATTTTGTAAATCATAACTTAGCGGGAGACATCGCATTTTTAATAATAACCTAGTTTGAAATAAATATTGACGTGATAGATGTTTGCCAATTTCAAATTTCTGTTTGTTTATGGGGATATCTTTTATTTCTGATTAATGTATTGCGAAATCGGTGTTAACTGGTAAATAAGGACGATTTTCAAATTTATATCTGCATTATTGTTGTTCATGTAATAAATCGAACACAATTGTTTCTATATCGTTTGAATGTGATGGGTACTGGGTATAGGGGATGGGGGTAAAACAAAACTAATAAATTACCAAATTGCTGTAGTAGTTGTTGTCCGATAGTCCATTCATTCCATTCATTATGCTGCAAATCGTATCCTTCCTACTTTTAAAATCCAAAATATCAGAAGAAAGAATGCACCGGGGTCCAAAGATCTGCGACTTTAATATTCAATCAAAACAAGGATTGCAAAGAAAATTGTTTTGTATCGTTTGATAAGGAAAGAGAAGGGGAAGCCAGCCTGGTCAAGCAGAACCCGAATAGGCGATGCAAAGGTGTTCTTAATGTCGCAAACCAACAACATGTGACCAAATAAGCAGCTTCATCGAGTCCTGCAAACAGTATATGATTCAATGATTATTACTAATGATTTGTATCACACAAGATAAAAAGAAAATCCTGATACTGAACTCATATGCTGTTTATGTTTGATTCATAACTTCGCATTTTAGCAGAAGGATGACTCTTCAGTGTAATGACATGGAAACTGCATTAACGTCGGATAAAACCGTGATGTCCCAGGCAATACCTGGAGAACCTTTGCAAGCCCATGTAATGCATTCCGCTGCTAAAAGTCACATACAATTCATTGCATACGCCGAAATACAAGGTCCTTGCTGGTATAAGCATTGATCAATTAGCGTCAAGTTCAAATACAAGCTACGATGGAAAGTTCCCGATGATATCAAACGTTTTCACACACCCAGTGGCGAGTCAACACAACGTGGTTTAAACCAAACCAATCAGCATAAATCACCGACGAAGAAGTGGAACAGGCGAACTCGGATGATCACCTAAAGCAAGTTCAATGCCAATGGGCTCACGAGACCTGTGCAAGAGAAGCGCGCGTGTGCGTGCTATAAGGAGTTTGTGTACTAAGAAGTGTGCGTGCTAAGGAGTGTGCCTGCTAAGGAGTGTGCGTGCGTGTGGGGGAACTCTGGTTACTGTGTATTAAATGTGGTGTCTGAGGCGGCGGGTCGCCTCTTCGATAAACCACCAGCTACGTTAAAGTGCTCTCCTGATTCCAGAATCCATACCCATTAAAGATAAGTTGTGTACTGTCATGCAACTGCACATTGAAAGAACCCTCTGGAAGCAATTGGGAATGGTTGATTCTGTCTCTAATACAAAAGAATTGATGTATTGCACACACATAAATAGGTGGGCCTATAATATGGGCCTACAAATACGTGGCATTAAAGTTTGGACCAAACTTTTCAACTATTTCTTGTCAGATTTCAATAATCATGAGAATGACAGCATTTGAAGAATGGTCCTGTTAGGGTCCATTTCTACTATAATCTCTGGTTCTGAAAAGAGGACCAGAAAGCAATAAAACTCCCCGGCAAAATTCTCTTTCATCTTCACGTCTCTTCAACTCCCTTCCCTTACATAGTCATTTTGTTTCTTCAAAATCAAAAGAGCGTATAAGCAGACGGACTAGGATGCCTATTCATTTGCATGCATAATTAGGATAATTGATCAAATCGGAAGTTCATGCATTTATCTTTAATTCCAATGTCACTGCACCCTGACGTGCAAATTAGATTACTCTTGATAATATTGACAGTGAACATAGTGAAAAGTCATGAACGCCATGAGGCTGGTTAACTCATTCTTGAGGGCATGTGAGTATATATGCACTGCAACATAGAATGAAGTTGATAAATAGAAATATCGTCCACAAAAAGTCGTAACATGCTTTTAACCATGAACTTAATACGTTCTACGTAGAACTTCAGCAAGTCCACACCACGAATCTTTAACAGCAAACTAGTGCCACCGTCATTCGGGAAAATATTAAACCTAAACCATTAACTACAAAATAAGAGACTACACTAAATTATATGATGATCTTTATAAAACTATTTGACGTTTATCTACAGAGGAATAATGAAACCACGTTCGCTAGTTGACTCCTAAATTCTCAAATTTCCATAGGCTTAATACATATGAATAAAGGCTCCCCTCCCGTTTTCAATAGACAATAAGTTGATCAATTGTAGTGGTATGAGGAGCATCGATACGTATACCACAATTAACAAAAGAAAAAAAAAACCTATCCTTTAATACATTTTTTAGAATCCAAATGTGTTCTCTCTGTTCAGTATACCCCTTATAAAGTACTTTCAGACAACCTTGCCAAGTAATGCAATACTCACTTTACATAAATCTATAGAATCCATAGCTGGATAGGTGGTTTATAAAAAGCTAACGATGACGTTAGAATCAATCAGGAAAACACATCGACACGAAAATAAAGAACACCTTAAGGGCGAAAAGAGCACTACATGACGCAGTTAGGTTGACCAAGCTGGAGTCGGCTGACGTCTTTACCATATCATATCTTAGCCCACACTGTCGCATCTTGCCAAATATTGGTTTCACACTCTCCCCGTAAACCGGAACATACCGTGGTAGGTAAAAACATCTTAGCTTTATCACCGTATAACTGTTTTTCTTTCTTGTTGTTGTTGTTGTTGTTGTTGCATACGCTATACCAGTCAACCAGATCTCGATTTCTTACGGGTTCATAACCTGGTAATAGGGACTTTTAGATTCGCACGAAGACAATAGGTCTATGCTACGATCGACATCCTTTTAATGCACTGTCGTGAATGGACGTCACACGTATCAGTCCACGCAAATCTAAAAGTCCCTAATGATGCGCGCGCAGGAACTGCCAATAATGCATCACGATTAAAAAATTATTTAGAAGGCGGAACCTTCGTAGACATTTACATCAAGTCAGAGGGGGCCCGTATCAAAATGGAGCCGCATTTGGCCCCTGTACCAATATCAATTTATAGCGTTTTCTAATACCACTTCATTTTCTTCCCATTGCAAAAATATCCATTTCAACTGAAATTCCGGATCAATTTTCTTTTTGTTTTACCGCTTTACAGAAAGCAGGAATAAATCCGACAATTTGTTTAAGTTTCTCGTCGAAAAATACCACACACGTCAGTTCAACCTAATAATTATATAAGTACATATTTTTATGAAATAAATAATAAAGGGAGGGAATTGATGAAGAGGCGTAATAATGGCCTACAACGTTTTTTTCATTTAGAAGTTTGTTGCCTTGGAGAATGGACAACGAAAGAAAAAGGAAATCATTTTTGCTGACGGTAATCAACTTGAACGAGAGAATGATAAACAATAACAGAGAGGAATTGGTAAACCAGTAGTGGATCATTTATGCATAATCTCTAACTGAGCAATTACATTACACTGATCAAATACAGAAGTTAATGTCCACGGTATTCAAGGTATTCAACATTATTTTTTATAATGTAGTAGCAAAGAATCTAAATTCGTTGCTCTGAAGAACAAGGTTATGGGTAGCCTTTAAGATAGGAGAAGCACACAGACGCGAAATTGAGAATAGAAAAAAAGGGACTGGGAACCTGAGAAAGCTTCCGTGGTTAAGATATGGGTCTAAATCAAGACCCTTTTCTTGATGTGCTGGCAAGTGTCTAATCATACTGACTGACTTGTTTGGAACTCTATTTTCAGTTCACAGGGACTTAACGGCGCTTCCTTTTTGCTACTTCCCGTCCTCCTGCCTTCCAAAGTCATCTCCTTCAGATTGATTAGTCGCATACA
>BEXV01000086.1:220163-245712 GCA_003118195.1 Hemicentrotus pulcherrimus | reverse complement strand
AGAGAGAGAGAGAGAGAGAGAGAGAGAATGACGGAGAGAGAATGAGAGAAAGTGTATGTCTATGTCGCAATGTTATGTTCTTTAATTTAATAATATATTGGGAGGGAGAGAGAAAAAGACAGACAGAGAGACAAAGAAAAAGAGGGAGAGCAGGAGTGGAAGATACATTAGCAGGACAAGATGGTAAGAGAGAAAGAAGAGTAGGAGGGTGAGAGACGATGAGAGAGAAAGAGAGAGGGAGAGAGGGAGGATATAATAGGCAGATACACGCAGGGATTTGCATGGACGAATATGAAGGAGGCACAGACAGATTGTGATTACAATGATAACATCTACTGATCTTGCGATATCCGTACAGGAAGGCACCCGTACAATAGCTTTACACGGTGCCACCCTTCCAGTCTTCTCTGTTAACACGAGATGAAGTAATTACTTCTTTTGTTTCCATCCCAATACCTTCAGATCTAGAGAACACAATCCTGCAAGATAGAAGAACTTGAGACCTTAAAGAAAAGATTGGGTTCTGGGTATCAAAGGTGACGAATGTTTTGCTAGCTTTCTAATTCCTTGTCTGTCGATTGGAAGAAACTCGTGGTAGAAATGTTCCTGAATATTATAGAATTTGAAATTCCCTCATACTCAAAATATATCAGAAAATAGCTGAAGTATTTGGACCAAACAGTCACAATTCACATTATTTATATCAATTCATATGTGCAGTGCATGACTGTGCTCTTCATAATGATTGAGCCAATTTCTTATCCATTTTGGTGATTCCAAAACCTCATGGTATACACTAAATTACGACATAATCAAACAACCCAGAAATTTTCTTCCGCAATCCTAATTCATGACCAGAACCTGACTTTTTGTAATATTTTTAGGTATAAGCGGAAGACAAATCTTTGCACCGATGCACCAAAGGGCCATTTTCTGAACTTGGCGAAGAGACTCTCACTTCCGGCGATTTCCAACCAGAAGATATTAATATTAATTTATTCTAAATAAATGTGCACGTTCTTTCTTCGCCTCACGCTTTAAGCTATCTGAAAGACTTACCATTTCAAATTCTCACTGATTGATACAAAAAACATCAACATTATCATGAAGCATTATAGCGTTCCAGTCTTTTTTTTTCTCGACAATCTGAACCGCTTGGTCGGGTTCGGGAGGAGCAAAGCCATTAAAGATCGGAACCGATCAGTTACGGAATGACGGAAATGAGTAAAACACAAACAGGAATTCTAATACGTGTGACCGGTAAGAATAAATGAGCTGGCCTTATCATTCTTAAAAATGAAGTTTATGGCTTATATTAATAACAGGTGTGTTAATGTGACAGGGAATAGGCACAACTTATGGATTCATGGTGACCAAGCTGTGCAGGAAGGTTGTCTGGATTGGTCTCTTTTTCTACGAGGTAAATTCCCATGTCTAAAAATATATGTTTTATAGAAATATGATATTGATAAATTGGCAACTCAGTGGCTCGATTCATCTATTTCTACCATTTTTTTTCATTTATGATCTTATGGCACATTAATTTAATTCTAACCATCTAAATTTTAATTTCACATGGGTCTTCGAGCTATATCGAAAGGAAAATGGTTTTAACAAAATATTTATTGAGGGGAAATGAGATCAAACGCATCCCTTGTATCAAATTTCATTCTCTTTCATAGAAACAAAAATACACGACGTGTCTTAGCTTTTGATCCTATTTCAACGATATTCTTAAATAAGCCTTGGAAAGTTTTAGGAAAAGTGATTGCGCTTTCGGTATATACCTTATCATGCAGGTACCAATATCCCGTGAAATAAGGGGTGATTACCTGCACTAAACAAAATATATAGCGCCCACATACCAATGTGTCCAAGAAAAGTTTAAGATAGACGGCGAAGTGCAATAGCCTAACGATCATTATATAATGCTAAATATATTACTCATTGCGGATATAGTATCGAAAATAATATCGCTAGTGATATTCGTTTGTCTCGCAATGTGGTCAATAAGGAATCTAAAAATTCACGACGTTTCGTGTGCATCTACTACACTTTGTCAGGTGATAATAACTACTGTAAGCAAGGGTCTTTTATACTCTACGGGAGGACCGGTCCATAATTCGATCGATATTGGAACAATAACGCCCAATGCCTATTGGTCGACGCACACGGTGATCGACCAATCACCAGGCCGCTTGATTCGGCCGCTGGTTCGGCTAATGCACCAGGCCTATATACTTTGTAATTATAACCTTTTAGCATAGATGGTACATGGGCTTAGCTGTGATATTTTTTAAAGTTCAGAAGGACGACGATGTTAAATTCAAACATTCCATAAGAAAAGATAGAACAGATAAAATCTTTGGGGGATTTTTGTTAAATATCATAGGCTGACAAAAGTTTTATTAAGTGAAAGTAAATATCTCACTTCTCTGTAGAACGTAAGCTATAACGATAAGAGAAAGTGGCCTCTTTTATTCAAGTTCAGAATATCTGATGAAACAAACAACTTTTTAATGAAGAAACATAGTTATAAAGACTTTAACACCAAACTTGTTTTATTTAAACATATTTGTGGCTTACACCCAGTAAATAAGATCGATTTATCGTTCTGTTTAAATAATTGAAATTTCTCCCAGGAAACATTATACCATACTTGTTGTTGCGCAACGAAATCAAAAGGGTTAACATAATGGATTGCAAGCATCAACATATCAGGGAAACACTTTGTGGGTGTGTCCACGACCTTTAAGGAACAGATTCCAATTTTAACCCCAGACGACCTTGCATTTAAACATCACCAGTTACCCCTAGACATGATCCCACCCAATTCATGTACTCCTACAGGAGTCCCACTACATTGCACTTAAGATTCTTCAAAGCGTCTCTTATATCCCGCACCTATATTCTGGACAGACCGTTAAGTCAATCTAAGAAGACAGCGGAAAGATTTTGTGGCACGGTATGAGTTTGGGGTAAGGTTGGGTTAGTTATCTAATTTACTTAATCGAGGTTGAAGTGTAATAAGATATTATCATAATCCTATGTAATCGATCCAATTTGCGAAAATTGGGATTATCAGAATGAAGGTAATTACTGAGAACTACTTCATATAATGTGTTGAACTGTTGCAATTTTGAGATAGCAGGTCCATATCATTTACTATTCTTTTGAATAAATTATCTTTTATAAACTAGCTGATATAAAATTGAGTAGAAAAACAAGTTTATCTTCTGGAGCAAGATAAACCGCAGTTTTCAGGAAGCCATGCTTATTTCATAAATGGCTTGGAACCAATTTAAAATTTTTACAGAGGCCTATAGGAGAGTAGTCGTCTATTTCGTATATAACTAAATATAGTTGAAATGAATACATTTGCTTATGGGTGTTTATTGATAATGCTGTAGTCAGTAACTCTTTGCAATACTCCATAACCATAATAAAATAAGGAATTAAAACATATGTTCATCTAACGATGCTGAGCAAATAACTATGACTTTCACATCCTACCCGGTACCCATTTAAAACCTGACTGGAGAGAAGCAATGTAGATAAAATACCTTGCTTGAGGACTTGAGTGCCGTGCCAGGGATCGAACCACGACCTTCGCATCTCCAGTCAAGTATTTAAACCACTCGACTATGACACCTCAGTCTACAAACCCATGCAATAGCACTGAAGACCAATCGACAAACTCAGCTTAGCTGCACACTACTACAGGCGCGATAGTGGAAGGGTACGAGGCACCAGTATAGATGACCATTCGGGTTGTTAATTGGAAATAGTGCTACATCACCACATACCGGTATATAAATAGAAAGACGAGTCATTGGATATTTCCCATGCTCTGGGGGGCTATTGGCATTGCACTATAGACAACTCTTCGGGCGATTGAGCGCCATTAACTTTGCTGAACACAAACGATAAATTCGGAAGCGATTAGCACTTCATAGTCATGTGTAAATTGGTAGATCGTTATTGTAAGGCGGTGGCAAAATGTGATCTCTTTGAGTGTAAACCTCTGTCTAGGTCTTTTTATGTGTGCATTTTTGCATTTTTAAAATTATGTATAATCCCGAATTTTGCATGAGGGGGTAAATGCTTCACATGTCAAGGTACAGAGTTTTTTTTATAGTTTATTTTGTTTCTCCAATATATATTAGTTTTATTTATCAAGTACACTTAACAAGGTATTTGGTTTAATTTGTAGAATAGCAATAACCATGCTACAAAAGGAGGCGGAGGAAAACGGAGTTGAAATTTATAGTATTTATTAATAGTTTAAAAACAATACATAAACCAGGGACATGCATGTCTCTGCATTAAAACCATATTACATTTCCCACCAAGAAAGGATATACATGCTACACCCTTTTGACCAGTCTAATCATTGGAAATGAAGAATCCACTTAAAAATACTAAAAGGGAACTCGGATCTTAGAACTCAACTACATTTGTTTGTGTAGGTCGAGTCTAAGGACGAGGCGGGGTGGGGCACGTCTCTCCCCCATCACAAACATTATCTGGAAAAAGAACACGGACCGGTAAGCTTGAAACGCAATCTAAAAGAACGTTTCCTATTTTGACTCTCAAAATTATACGATCCCGACCTTGTGGAGGATTTGCCTTTTCTTGCAAGCTAAACTCGAGGTTTATACTCCCTCCCTTTCTCCACTTCCCTTCAAACGCAACATCGGAAGTTGGGGCTGACAGGGCCTAGGTGAATCAATGTAAGGGGAATAAATTTGCTTCCATACAGGCGAGCTTTCCCTCTATCTGAACATTAATCGTAAGTCTACTGAAGTCATTGAATTGGTTTTGCTAATCTCTAATATATTTATTTGATATTTCGTCACTTCTTCCTCATCTCTTCTCGCTCCCCTAAATATAGTGACATCTAAAGCAAGCTGTTGAATTAGTCCTTCCCTTTACCCTCTTCTTTCTTCCTACCGCTGCTACGTTTCTCCTTCTGTTTTTCCTTTCCATCTTCAATCAATGTTTTGGATTTTATTCTTCTTTTTTTCTCTTTTGATTAATATTCATGCTGTCTCCCCGTATTTTATTTATTTATTATTATTATTTTTGCTACATAATTCCGAATATTCCCATCAAACATGCTGAATTCATAAAATATCATGAGAACTGTATCTCGACAGCTGCAAGGAATGTGTGCGGACAGTGACATGCGTCTTGTAGAATTTATACCAAATGTCAATGTCACATTAACATTAAATTCCCCTTTGAACAGAGATGCTCTCTGAGAACAATATGACGATATCAAAATTACACAATATGGATTCCTATAAAACACGTCAGTTTCGCTGAAAATTTTCTATACAGTACCAGGACCAAATGCCGAAGCAGTGCTTCTGTTGCTGTGTGTTGGGTGATGCACGAAGATGACTTTAAACGCGAAACATGAAATATCATTGTGAAGTGCGCCTTCTTCGGGGAATCGAAAGACAGACAGATTCGGCAGGATGAGAGTAACTGATTTAACATCATAGGTATTACCCACGAACCGCATCCCAAACCGCGGCAAAATCAATTTTGATGTGAGATTAACTATCTGCTAAAGTTGTTTGCTAAAGCTGCTTTTCAACTGGTCCTTAATTCCCGATCTGGATCCATCCAGTTATTTAATAGAGAACTGACTTGTACAAAAGTGCACAAACAATCTCGAAAGGTATTCTGCAAACGTTAGACATGTTTCTTTGGATGGCAAAATAATATCAGTCATTTTTACACAAACTAAGCGAAGATAAGGATATATCCGTTTGAAACCAGCATGCAAAATAATGATGCATGGAAATCAAACCAAAGGATACAAATATACGCGTCACCAGTCAATGACCTATGCATGGTGCTGACTTTAGGTTTGTTCCCCAGAGTGTGACGTGTATAGATCATGAAGATCGTTAGACGAAACAAATTATGTTATATTGAGTAGGCTCGAAGAAGCAAAACTAGGAAAGTCACGTTCGATAGGAGAATTAAGTAACATAAGGAAGTTCTTGAAAAGTTCTTGAAAAGTTCTGGGAAAGAGAAGACGATCAATACAACTGGGAAAGGCCTTCGACCTTTTTTTCAAAGGCCTGAATTTAAAAGTCTGGCAGAAAGGCCTTTCAGTTATTGCATTCAAATTGATAACATGAGCCATAAAATGGCATGAACAGGAAAGGGAAGTTAACATTGTCCAAATGGGAGAGGGTAGTTATTAAACGACAAGACAGAAAAGGGCTCTGCCAGTTTGTTTATGATGATTTTGACAGAAAGGTCTTATGACCTAGATAATTTTAGTAGAATGACCCATAAATCATGAGAGAGTTTCGTCCACTTGCTTATGACTACAGCTCACAAGACCGAGAGCCAACACGACTAATGATCCATACGACCGACAGACATCGTGACCGATAGACCGCCAGACCGATTCACTACAAGAATGACGACCGGCTGAAAATTTATCAGAGGGTTTTCGAGATCGACTTTTCACACAACCGACCAGCCATTAGATGACAACTTTAATGAGGGTTCAAGAGACCTACATCTGTATTGGTCTCATGGGTTGTTCATCTACTGGGTGTCCATTTAGATACATACTTGAACTTCGGTTTGGTAGGAATAGTTTTCAAATGTACAAGACGTAATATCTTGATGCCAATATCGAATCTTAACAATCCATCTAGTGTCATAACGTTATAAAGGCCAATTATGCTTACACCTCAGCGTGGCTAGATAGAGGAAATACTAGTGGAATACTGTCAAGAGATGCACGGATCTGATTAAAAAAGTCAACCAGATAGCATCGATTTAGCTTGACATATTCGGGACAGTTCATTCCGATCAAAGGAGCAAGAAACTGACAGCTCCAACAATCGGGGAACCGTTTTTACTGCTCTGTCAAAATTATATCAAGGTGTATGTGAAATAACAGGTGCAAAGTTTGAATTGTCTTGAACCTGCCAACTTATATATTATTGTCATGTTGACAATAATGCGATTGGGAATAGGGGAATCGAAACAGTCGTTTTATTTTCGATCTGATTCACGCTCTATACTTTGTAGAAAGGGACATCCCGTCACGGAGATCGAAACTGTTTTCATACTCCTCTCACCCGCTTTGGCATTTTGCAGTTATTTATTTCCATGAAGTGATTTTAGCCCCCTTGATATCATTAATTTTCAATAAAGATATTCATAACGAACCATTTGTTTGCAATGTAATTCTTGATATATTTAGAAGATCCTCAAATAAAAGGTAAGCCTAATTCCCTATATGTTCCCAGTTTCCTATTTTAATATTAATTTTACGAGTGACGCCTGAAAGTTCAATCCTCAATTCAAAGGTCAAATTCATTTTGGTGACAATAACCCTGTAAACAGTTCAATTAGGTGAAGCATTTTGTCCAGGGTATTAATGACACACACATTAAAATAGTGTTAAAACAACGTTCCTTGGCGTTAGAAGGTCCTTGCAACAATTTTCAACATGGGTTGTATCAAGAAGAAAACACGTTTTATTATCAGTATAATATTCTTACCTCAAATTTGAGTAACTCCTTTTCTCGTTCCCTTAGAGCCGTCTCCTCGCCTTCCCCTGGTCGTGGTGATTGCGGCGGGGCTTCGGCGACATCGCCTCCTAGTAACTCAGCTCGCTTCTCCGCTGCTCGACATCGCTGGCGTTCCTCAGCGAGGTCGCGTTCGAGTGCAGCCACTCGCTGCATCCAGAATCCCTGATGAGACAAGTGGTGAGTGTTTTTTTAAATGGTCGCAATTAAATGTATAGGTCTACAAAAGCTTATCATACCATTTTACTGCTGATTTAAGAAGTAAATGTATTGTTCTTTTCAGGAAACGTGTGGTTGTCTAAAATATCTTAGAACATTTATTATTCCCAAAAGAGTAAGTACCTTTACCAAATACGAGGTTTTTTTTTCATTCAGATATGCTTCAAAGAAGCAAATTTTCTTGAGAGCTAATTAATTTTGCAGACAAAAAACTGTAAAACGTCACAAATAGTACATGTACTTTTATAAACTTAACACCATCAACATAAAAAGACAAAAGGGACAGTTGGTGACGATTTGTTACAAGAGAGTTTAGAATGTAAGGACATCAAAGATATTAAAACCTTTGTTGAGCTTCTTGTTGAGCTACATTGGGTACACACTAACAACCAGTGGCGAGACCAATGGTTTGGCGAAAAGAAAGGAATTGAGAAAGCAGGTGAGAACAGGAATTAAACGTGAAAAGAGGACGATGGACACCCATCCACAACTTAGCTTGGGCAATAAAGCCTTTTCCTGATATATCTCATTCATCCAGGGAGATCGCCGACTCCCCGCCCCCCCCCCTCCTCCTCCTCCTCCTCCTCCAAGAGAACCACGATACGCCACTGCTTATAACAATTACCAAATTATAAAGCATTTACCTGATCAGTTTGTTTGGCATGCAAAGGTTTTTCTTCTGAGGTAGTAGTAGTCTCGTCTGATATTGTAACGTCGGGTGGCGCACATTTCACGTCACTCTGCGAGGGGGCGCCCTTGCATTCGTCTTGAAGGTGATCCTTGATTTAGCATTTTGGTCATTGAATGCAAAGAGGAAGAGGGTGAAGAAAAAAAATCAGATATGGGAATAAAAATGAGAAATTAAATATATTAGATGTTTGTCTTTTATACTATGAATAGCCAAAAGTAGAATTGAACTCATTAAGTTGATAACATTTACAGGATACCTCGAATATCACTACCATCACCACGCCACCACATTGGTCACAACCATCACCACAAACACGATCACAATCTCTACCCCCATCACCACAAACACGATCACAATCTCTACCCCCATCACCAACATGTAGTGAGTCTGTTCTCCGACTTCTCTCCACGTCTCTCCTAAATTCTTAAAGAGGCCCTCATCCCAACCACAAGCACCACCACCACTACAACCATCTCACAACCACTATCACCACCATCCCCTAGGTCACCACCAACAACAACATCCCCATCATCAGCATCTTCAATCCACCAACCTGCAGTGCATCTGCTCTCTCCTCAACAATCCGGAGCTGTTGCTCCAACACCTCTTTCATGGACTCCTCCTCCCCGAGGCGCTGTTTAAGGATGGACTCCTTGGCCAGCATTTCCCGGCGGAGCTGGCCGCACTCTCTCTTTGAGGCCTGGAGCTCTTTCTCCTGCTGCTCCTGGGTGACATCTTTGCTCTTCACCACCAGCAAAAGATCCCCTAGCAGATAAGAAAAATTAAATTATAAAGACCAAAATATTATTATGAGGTATACTTTTATATCAAACAGCTTTCAAGACTCCGTTTATCCCAAGTAAAGATTTTGTTATTAATATTTGCGAATCCGTCAATTAAAGCACCTCTAATGTGTTGGGAGCCCCACAAATTAGATTGAAACATTTCACTTAAATTGTCTCATAATGTGAAAGACGATGTGATGTGAGACACATTTCTGCAAGAATATTCAAGACAAATGTGACTTAAGTCGAATATAGAAGACCCAAATTATGTTATTTGTCTTCAAAAGCATCTTTGCAAAAGTGTGTCTTAAATGACACCCTTTGTCACATTATGATACAAATTAAGTGAAATTTCGCCATCAAATTATTGGGCGAATTCGGGGCTCCCACTACTTTAAAGGGTTATTAAGTGTTTACCAACATAGTTTTCAACAAAAATACGACGTTACTTAGATCAGTAAAATATTGTGTTTCGGATTTAGATAGCAAGCTGAAGTAATCATCGACTTTTGACTTTGGGCTACGCCTTACACATTGATCTTAAAAAAAGCGACACAACCCGAGTTTCATATCAACGTCAAGTCTCTATCATTCCAAGTAAGCATAATTTATGATCAATTCGGACCAATCGCAACTTGTATAATAAGGCGAGGCAATGACGGTACCTGTACAAATCATTAAATATTTACAAATTGTTTAATCTTACCACACGCAACTATCTCCCATTGACATGGCATGACTATACACAGCAGGATACAGTTAACATGGTAGGAAACATACAGTTGAAATGAAGAAATGCAGCAACTTAATATGGCGTCAAGGAATTACGGTACAACTGTTTCATTCATAAACATGCCTCTCTGAAGAAGACATTTCCTATCATGTGAACTAGTTTGAAAAACCAAACTTGTTTCCATGCCTTACAAACAGCATTGTGTATCCTTTGCATTTATAACACATAAGAGGCTAAAATGGACCCAAGTTGAGAAGAATAAAATGTACTGGTTCCTTGCTTATATCGGAATAGATATGACATGGCCTGGGCAAATTAAGAGTGGTGGTTCTTTCGAGCTATGGTGTCTCGTTGTGGACATTGTAACAACAAGAGTTAATACTCTAAGACTATTCGTAGGTCACGATGTTCTCGCCAGATGTAAATAATCTATCTAAATCAGAGTAGGAGTGATGCTTTCCTCATCCCTCAACCATCACCATCTACCCTCCGGCTAATATTAGTGGGTAATGAACGGCTGAGAGAGAGAGAGAGAGAGAGAGTGAATTTAGAATTATGACAGTCTCTTATTTCTTTTCATCAAAGAAAGCTCTTCTGTGGTATTTTACAAAAATAATTTGTCTCGTTATTCGTATATTTCTTCTTCTCCTCCTCATCCTCATTTTCTTCGCCTTTCTTAGGCGAGCCTTCTCAAACTTGGGCATGGCTTTCCCACCCCATTATGTTGGAAATAAATAAAGAAAGATATAACATTCTTCTTCTTCTTCTTCTTCTTCTTCTTCTTCTTCTTCTTCTTCATCTTTTTCTTCTCCTTCTTCCTCTATTTCTTCGCCTTCTTCCTCTTTGTCTCCTTTCTCCTCCTCCTCGTATTCTCCTCATTAGTCGTAATTGTTTTTGTTTTCCTTACCATTCTTGTTTCATGTTTTCGTCTCCATCCTTATTTCCCCCATCCTCACCCCTCCCTCCGTCTCCTCCTAACATCTCTACGCCCCCTCCCCCACCATCCTCCCTAGTCTGCCCCTTACCCCGCCCAGCACCCCCTCCTTTTCCTATTATACGCCTACAGGATGTAATGCTCCACGCGGAGGCATGCCAACTGAGATAGCACATGTCAAATTATCGCTGCTGACATCATAGTTTAACCAGAAGGCCAATTGCTTGTATGTTGATTGTGACCGTCGAAATTCGCCTAATTACATCATTACAGGCACAGACCTCAGAAGTAGGCAAGGTTGTGAATGTACGTGTATGTTCCGCTGGCAAGACAGTCTGCAGAATGCGAACGAAACATTCTCTTTGACTGTGACACTTTTTCATATCGGTATCATAATATTCTAGTTCCGATTCAGACGAAGACATCACTACAAACTACGGTTAGAAGCCAGAAGGGAATTGACCCGTACTTTACACATGATTAACGCCCTTTGGCTCTTATCCTGATTATAAACTTCGGATTAATTAACACGCATTCATTTACCAATTGACTTAGCAACATACAATTAGAAATATCAGCATACACAATACCATACATAAAAGTAAAGTGTCGGTCGTTTTCGCTCTAGACAAAGGGGAATTAAATGAAGTTAAGATGCCAATTAATGTAACGCATTTTTTTATTTACTTTTTTTTTTCGAAATAAAGTTTTGTTATAGCGATTGGTAAAATACAAGCTCAACTTGTGAAGTATCATATTATGAGGCACATTCTTTGACCTTAGCAATTCCAAAACAATGAAAGCAGAGCAACGGCAATGGATTATGTGATGAAAGATTTCAGTATTAACCCAGCAATGGCTCCCTATTAGCTACCTTCTGTTAATGAAGCATACACGTGCGTGTAATATCTCTCAGATCATGTCCTAACCATAGTCCTAAACATATGGCGTTGATCCATTGCGACCCGATCTAATTCATTCTTTGATTACGACTCCAGATGGAGTGTGATAAGAGTGGACTTGGACAGGAGTGACATTTCATATCAGGAGACAATGCCACCACTAAAAGAATGAAGTGGAATAAAAGAAGCGTTCTCATTGATAATAATTCCCATTGATAACAAATGCCTGAAATAGAGTGATAGGAACACAGATAATCCCAACAGGCAACACCGTACCTACAGTTGTATACATATTGGAAAGACAAACAGTGTTTCTTCAAACTCTATTATCTAGCTGGTTAACAATGTCTTCATGACACTTTACATAAAATACATCTTCATAAGATGTGGAGACACTATCCACATTTCGATAAAAAACAACTTCTTTTCATTAAAGAAAGAAAAGCGATTTGCCTTTTTCACACTTAAAACTTTATCTCCAAAGTAGGCTCTCGTGCTGAGTATGCACTTCGTATCAACATGCACTCGCTTGAAGATTTTAACTGGCTCGAGTTGCCCAGTGAAGCTACGGGGAACACCCTCCAAAATGGTACCGCCCACTGAAGTGTCTGAAGAAACTGATTAGTCTCGCCCCGGGTTGTTTGGTGAGAAATGTTGAAAGTAAACAGGCGACGCGTGGAAACACGACGGATGGAGGGGCATGAATACGTTCGGGGAATGCGTGTAACAACTGCCAAGTTCGGCGGGCTTCACATAGCGAAGAGCTGAATGGCTATCTTATCATCACTTATAAACAGCTCCGTTTCCTTTGGGCAAGTTGTACACAGTGTCCCGTCAAAACATATGGCAGTGAAGATCATAGATCATGTACAATGATCGATTTCATTTTGAATATTTGCTCTCCTGTTGTTATACGCCTCGAAATACTTGGACAATATTTAGTCTACAAACGTGTATATAATTCAACATCACTTATATAGACATCTTTAAATAAATGAAGACACGAAAAATAAATGATACTAAAAACATTAAGAAACCACTATACATGTACCATTAAACAAAAGAATAAACTGTATTCAATTTAAATCCTTGACTCGAAAAGAGAGCCACTTTCACTAAGTTATCCTTTATAACAGTTCAATGACAGATCACTTATAATAAAAGTACATTTATGGTAATATTGCAATGCTTCTTAAATTAATCTTTGTGCACAGGCCATTGTTATTTAATCAGTTATTCAATTTGATCACTGGAGTCAAGTTCTTTATTTACTCGAGACGTTGGATTTACCATTCCACAACACTGGTAACATTTCCTACGAGGCACCCTGTACATGAACTATGAGAGTCAACAGATGAAAAACAGATACCATCACCGACAGATTCATTTACACTGTCACGTGACCCTCCATGCTAATTAGCCAATTGTATTTAACGACCAATCACGTCTCCGCAGCCGTAGGCATCGCAAAGCATGATGGGAAATTCTTGGAGAATTTTGAAAGGGTAGGTTTACCACCAGCTTCTAAATTGTCCTTAGTTACAACGCTTGGTGGCGCTGTTTATATTCTTATCACGCACCTTATCTCACGGCCAGAGATAGCAAACTTTTAATCATAATAATAGTGTACTTTTGCTCAATTTCATTTATCAACTTCTTATTTGGATATTTAATTGTATTTATATAGTACTTGTATTGTATTGCATTAAATACTTGGTCAGGACATACATTGTCAATATCTTACAATTAATTTCTTATCTCATGATCCTCTCCCCCGCCCGCCCCTCTCGCACCACACACTTCATTGTTTGCCAGTACATTACATATTAAACCCTCCTCACCAATGTGTATTCATACAGTTTATAGCAGTCACGTTCTTAATTCTATTGTCATAGTTCTCCTCTATTACTTTAAATTTCTTGTCGGATTTTGCATGGTTTGCTTTTCACTTCAAATAAGCACTTTCATGAAGCTGTAATGGGTTTCCATGAAACACTGATTTAGGCATAAAGACTTATCAAATTAAAAACTAAAACTCCATCTTTTTCTTTCGACAGATAAAGCGGTTAAAACATAAAGTAGCGTTAAGTTAAAGACATATATTTATTACTTTACAGGCACCATTGTAGAGCGATATTGCATAAAGATATTGCATAAATTATGATAAATAGAATAAACATTCTGAAATACAATATTGACGTAAGCACATGTATCTGAACATTACCTATGATTATGCCATACCTTACATAGTCATTCTTGGAGCAATAGTACTCATAAATGCTTGTACATTCTTAAAACTTACTAGAAACAAAGGCGCATTGAAAGATGAAATAAAAGCCATGATGTTTTAAAATAATCCTACATTTCTCACTTACTTCTTTTTGGTATAAAGATAAAACTGTCTAGGGGGCACACAAGTTATTATCACTATGCAATTGCACTGCAAAAAGAAAACCCCAATAACGTATCAGTAGAAACAGAAGATCAACTTCAAAATTAATCAATTCAGCAAATAGTTTATGCTAACTACAATCAACCTCTGAGAAGAGTCTATGTTATTACCTTAGAAACAATACATTCTGATATTCATCTAAAAAGGCAATGCCTAAAAAGAAACCTCCCTTGTACAACACGCAGATAAATCCTTTCCCTTTCATCATAAAGGTATAACAAAACATAGAAAATGAAAATGAAGAACAAATGAGAAAATAACTGTAATCTATCATGCATTTTTTAAAACTTTGTTGTATATTCAATTTCTAACGTAACATTCTATAAATTGCTTTAAATTTGCAAAAGAATGGTTAGAAATTACTTTAACTAGCTGAAACGTAGTATCACCACAAAGACAATATGTCGGTCACAGACCTTCAACTGACCTGTACATGTTGATACAGAATTATCGTCTGAAATTTCTTTTTCAACAGTAAACTGATCAACTATATTACTTATCAACTCCTCCGGGAAAATGTTATAGAAACAAACCTATAACGAAACAACAAAACTAAGCAATCCATTCACTTATAGTACGCAAATTGTGCAGTAAATATAGTACTGCTTGTCATAGCTCATCACAAATCGTTCAATCTTAATAGTTGAACAATACATGAAATCGCACGTTAAAAGTCATTACAAACATTGAAATTATTCAGAAATTAAATTGGGATCCTTCGATAAAGGACACAATTTACAGTTAGTTCGTAAATTGAGTTTGTCTAGGAAAGGTTAAATTCAACCAATCAAATTTGAGCATGAATCACACGTGACTTTCAGAACCCCGGACAATATTCTTTTTCGAAGCAATGGTAGTTTGTATAGGGGTAATGGTACAATTATCTCGTTTGATATCAGCACAACTTTACATAGTTAGTCTAGAGAGAGTCAGAAGGATTTCAAGAGTTCAAGTCTTTCTAGCTCTAATCAGATTTTAACAACAGAAATTTGAAAAGCGAGCTTTCATTAGTGAAAATAAGTCTCAGTGACGATTATATCAAACGCAAGTTTAAAGATTAAGGCACAACAAATTCATTTGAGTCGGTACACCCTTTACTACCTTGGTTGACTATTTTAAGGCTGAGTAAATAGAAATATGAAAAGATTACAGAGGATGATTATATAGTGATCAGAGGGAAGAAATTGAACAATACTCTTGTCACTCATTTCAATAATCATCATAAGGCCTCTTCAACTTCGTGAATGGATGTATTATAATTATACTTAAACATCTATACATTTTCCGCGAAATTATACTTCGACATTACAATATTTCCATACAAATTTATATGGATACTCTCAGCAAAACAGAAGTGGCGGCAAGAAAAATACTATAAAAATACTTTTATATGTTTGTTGCATTATAAAGCTCTCATCTGTGAACATTCGGATAAAACGAGATTTCCTATTTTCTTGAATAGCTATTCTCATTCATATATTTTTTTAAACGATGATTGTGATCATCGATGCAAATAAAAAGCAAGACGAAGATCTAAAGAATCTATATCTCGACATATTAACCTATCCGACACAATTAACAACTTCCTAACTCTACCATAACCTCTGTGCCCCAGGAGATTTATTTGGTTTTTGACCAACTGGGCCTTTTCCGAATGGATTTTGGCCCGGACTGGAAGGAGATTTCGGTTTTCCCGAAACTGAATTGTCTCCTTTTCCCGCGGGACTAGTAGTAGTTCCCAGTACATTCAACGCTAAATTCGCCGAATTCTTCGTACTTGGGGAAGGTGGAGACGTTTGACTAGTTTCTAATTTGTTAGTCGTTTCTTCACCATTATTCTTTTCTGCAGATACCTTCGGTGGTAATTGTATCTGTGGTTTCTTTTTCCACGGACCCATTCCCTGTTTGACCCCAGTTTGGAACTTGTGCTTTTGAACTAGCCCCTTCCACATGGTTCGCTTCGCAGACACTGACACAAATGGTTCTTCAGATTCAGACTCGCTGCCCTTGTCTTCTGAACTCTTTCCTACCTTTGATGTGGAATCAGTTCCGCTGGATTTCTTACTGACTCCTTTATCTTGATTGTTTTTTGTTTCGTCGGTTTTGGCAGGCGATACAAGTTCTATCTTACTATCATTCTTATGATCTGAAGCTGACTTAGTAGGCTTAACTTTCATCCCGAATGGTTGTGCGCCATTATTTTTCGGTAGATACGTACAAGCGAATTCTTTGCCACCGTGCCCATATTGTTCCGTTTCTTTATTTTTCTTACCGCTTAGAGCCGAACCCTTTGGGACCTCTGTTTTCCAGTTTCCTCCACCCTTTCCTGGGATTGGTGATTTGGGCGTGCCGATTTTATTGCCTTCCTGTATATTTGAAATCCCTTTCTTATTTGTTGCTAGCTTGTTCGGGAATTTTGATTTAAGAGGGTTTTCTGGAAGGTCACCGGAGAAAGGGGTGTCTGCCCGCATCAAAGGTATCTTTTCCCGTTGAGATACGGGATTATCACATTTAGGTACACCTAACGGTTCTATCTTCAACGTGAGATTAGCTTCTGACCCCTTCGTCTTGCCTGCTACACCAAAGTTTGGCTTTCCCTCGGTACGGGGAGAGACCGGGCTTTTCGGATCATCGATGGCCTTGGTCTTACCACCAGCACCGAGGTAATGCTTCCCTTCCGAGCGAGGCGAAACGGGAGAGACAGGAGCTTCAGGACCAACCTTCTCTTTATCCCCAACCCCTAGGAGTATCTTTCCCTCCGGCCGAGGGGAGAGGGGTGAGACCGGAACCTCTACTCCACGACTCTTACTATTACCCCCTAATGGCGGTTTGCGCTCTACCCGTGGGGAAATCGGATCCTCCAGGGCGGATTCTCGAGCGTAATACGCACCTAGTTCCTCCTCGAGGTGCGCGATCTTCTGCTGCAAGGCCTCCAACCGTTCTCGATCGCTGTCAGCATTCGGTGACGTCGCTGCGGCCACGTTGGATTGCATCTGCTTCTCCAGCTCATCCTGGAGTTGTTCATTCTGGATTTCCAAGGTGACGATCTGACGACGCATGGCGTCCGCTTCAGTGTTGAGCAGAGAGACCTGAGCCTTGAGTTTGGTTTCCAGTGATTTCCCTCGGTGTTTACCGTGTCCTCCTCCACCGCCCTCAGCCCCAGATATGTGGGCGAGCTTCCGCAGTGATTCAGCCTCCATTTGAAGGGACCTGCCCTCGTACTCACCTACAACAGATGAAAGTGTTTTTACTTTAAATACTTGATTTATACTTGTTTGCTAACACATTTTTATCGTTAAAAGAAATAAATTAAACTGGTGACCTTAAATGGCTTTACATTCATCTTATAAGAATGGAACGTAGAATCACGGGGTAATATTTTATATATGGTACTGGGGGTGAAAAACGGCTTTACTAGCCCTCCTAGGGAAAAATTCGCTACCCTCTCATAATTGGGGTCCTCTTTTCTGTGTTATCTTGGATCAGTAACGCAATCCTAGATCAGTTCTACTATCAATAATTGATAATAAGAATATGTAACAGTATGCGTCAGAGGAAGCTAGCAGTTTTCTAAATGTTTAATGTATGTGTTATAAGTTAATCCAGAAAAACTCACTCTCGATCAATCGTTTCTTCAACGTCGTGATGGCTCGCTCGGCTTGATGAAGCTTTGCTCGGAGCTCCGGTTCCCCTCGTATATGCTCGTCGGGGTTGATTCGGTACTCGGCATCGACCTCGTCCAGCATCTCGACTTTGGTGCGGAGACCGTCGTTCTCCTGCATGAGCTCCTCGACGTGCCGTCGAAGGGCCTCGATCTCGGCATTGTTGCCGCTCTCGGAATGGGAGGTGGTCTTGGGCCCGGCTTCTTCGCCGACTGGTCCTTGGCGCTGAGGTAGTGGGGCTGCATGATTGAAATGGTGAATCGATTAATGATGGATCGATAAATAATTGTGTGAGTTGAATAATGAGTACATAGACGAGACGATTGGAGAGGGAGAGAGAGAGAGAGAGAGAGACAGAGAAGGAGCGATTGAATCGATAAATAAATGTGAGAATAAATGGATGAGTACATGACAGAAGTGACCGAATGAATTGATAAATGAATGATAATTATGATTAGCCAGGGTGACGAATTAATTAGAGGATCAATGGACGGTACCGGTAAATGGCAGAATGAAATAATAAAACGTTTAAAATGAATGAAGGGAGTAATAAGATATAGAAAACATCTTAAAAGCACTGACACTTATCAAACTATAACACAGAAAGAAAGGTATGATAATTAATCATCTAATATTAATCCGTCAAATAGGAACCAGTAAAGCACACAATGTCTGATATTTCTAAATTATCATTCACCTTTTCATTATCATTCACCTTTTCAGTATGGCTTATTGGTTCACCTGGTAAATAATTACCTACCACAAACAAAATTAATAATTAATGAATCATTATACTCCCAACCATGACTATTAAAATTAATTTATTTAGTAAAAATAATAATTCAGATGACGAAGGAGTCTCTACAATTTTGTTCAACAGATTATACTAAGATAAGAACTAGCGCCATCTCTTGATTGATGTTATTGAGGATCCATCTCTACGTGATTGAATGCAAATTATACTCTTAGCGCAGGTCAATATCTTCAGCTAGTTTAAAGAGCTTAAACCTCAGAAACCGTGGACATCTACTTTTCTTTCTTTTCTTTTGCTAACATCACGATCACTATGTATCTTAATACAAAATGAACATGACTGTTGTTTTTTGCGTAAAGAAGTTGACTGGAGTTGGATATTTCAGAATCCCTTTAGCCTATTAATTTTGATGTTATGAACATGGTCTGAGAGCATTTGTACAAAGTTCATGAATATTCAGTAAAAAAAAAATACCTGTATCGTCATCATCCGGTAGCCGTTCAGACAGTCTCGCCAGAGCTCCTTCAAGCTCCTCATTTTTGGCATCCAGCTCCACCAGTTTCCTCCTCATCACCGTGGCCTCCTGCTCGGCCAGCATCAGCTGGAGCCTCAGCTCCGCCTCCTTCTCCGAGGACACGCCCTTGCTGCTGTCCCCCGCCCTCTTCGGCTCCTCCAGGGTCCCGAAGCGCATCTTGAACCGCTCCAGCTCGAACTCCAGAGCCTCCTTCTCCTGTTCGACTTCATTGAGGTCCTTCCGGATGACGTCACTCTCCTCTTCTACGAGCTGGAGCTGGTTCTGGAGGTCGCGCTCCCGTTCCGTCGACTCCTGGAGGTCGTTGAGCAGGGCCGAGATGTCGTACTCGAACGACGAATCGGAAGACGCTGTCGATCGGAGGAGACGAGCCTGAGAAATATAATGTTACGAAGTTAAATCCATTACTTTCTATTTTTATTTAAAAACAAACAAGCAAACATACAACAAAAACAAAAATTCTAAAACAAAACACAAATTGACGAACAAACAAGCACAACATTATGGTAATCTAGAACAAAAACAATGCCACAACCATTAAAAGACTTTATCATTATAACCCCAATGCGTAATGTGTGTTCTTTAGTCTGCTTACTTATGTATTATCCAGGCTTTTTATTCCATACATATTTTAGCCAAAATATTTTGTTAACCTATGTCAGTTTACTTAAATCAAAATGAATATTACAATATTGGTGAAAAATCAATTTCCCTTTTTGATTTTGAAATATGCTTTATGCTTAATACTTTTTTTATACCACATATCAAAAAGTTAAGTTATGTTTTCACAAATGATGATATTGATCAAAATTAACATATTACATCAAATACGAAGAAACAATTGTAAGACAAATTAAGTATAACTCCCCCTCNAGAGAAGATAACCTGTACGGTAATTCGGATGAATACTGAATCAAGTGTTAGAGAAAGAAAAGAAAACACGATGTATGCATTATCAGTCATAATGATCATATGAGAGAAATGATAGGATGATGCTGTTTGACCAAGATGCTTCTACCTGAACTGTCGGTGGGAAAAGAAGATGTTAGTTATTGTTGAACTAAAAACAAAAATGATCACAACTTCACGAGGAAAAAAAGCGATGGGTTAGCGGGAATGCATTCTCCATGGAAATAAATCTACATTAGCACATGCAAATTATAGTGAATGAAAACAGCGTAATTATATTTCAAACAATGCAAGGGCAACAAAATATCAAATTATTTTTGTTGGAGATCAAATAAGAGTTGTAAGAAAATACTCGGAAATCCACTTTTTCAGGAATCTTATTATGGTTTTCTTTGGAGTTGACTCTAATCAAAATATAGAGAAATAAACTCTAAAGTAGTGGTTGAATCACTCTCTTGAGAGTGGATTTCATTATTTTAGTATTTTAGGAGTGGATTTCGATTCCGAACAAAATGACCCTCTATATGACTCCCTAAATTGTATTTCATCTCCCATACATTAAGAGAATACAACACGTTGAACTTTAAACCAAAATTGAAAAAAAACATACCATATACTGGCTGTTTTAATTTCTCATCTTACTAATTTGCGCAACAATGATTTTCGTTTTAACTTTCAATTGAGTCATTAATACCCAAATTATTCATTCTCGACCCGGAATACAATCTTAGAGAGGAGAGAAGATATCGAGCGGAAACAATCCATTTGATCATCATAATCGCTAGAGGCTGACTATTTCATCAAAATTCACCATCGTTACGTAAATAAATTTCGGCTTACTTCACAGGGTAGTGGTACTCTGAAGGAAATTATGGATTACAATTGGATCAAACTGGATTTAGATGTGCTAGTAGATAGCAAAGAACGTTTCTTATGTTTCAATGTTGAACACTTGTTTGACCGGAATTACATTTAACCTAGTTTTTTAATCAAAGTTCAGTGCTTATTAATTAACCATCACCATTTAGTTCTTTTGATTTGATGATAGTATAATTTTGTTTTGTATTTGCCCTATGGGTATTTCTGTATCATAGCTTCAAATACAGCATAATATATTTTTCACATTTTGCACCACTTTTCATACCTGCTTATATTATTCAGAATTTTAAAATAATTGTTTCAATTTCCGATTTTCTCGTAAATCTCACCATATTTCTCTTTATTCTTTTAATTATTAAAATTGGTTCTAATTTCAGTGCTCATTGGAATATTTGATATAAAACATAAACATAAATCAATATTATGCTGAGTTTGCTGACACATGCGACTGACTAAAATGATGATGCTACAAACGGATCTGTTAGCTATATTATATACTTTATATATTTTATATGGTTAAGTTGTAATTCTTTACTTCAAGTTATTGTTGTTAACGCAAGCTAAACTGAAATTTGATATGAAAATGGAAACAATAATCTACACTAATAACTTTAGATGATGACTGTGACGATGTGATATTCTAACTCGTGAAGTTTAATTGTTCAAAGTAAAAGTATGCTATTTCCTTTCACAATAACACGAATATATACTTATTAGAAATAGCATACTGTATCATGACATCACTGGTGGAAATACTTTCCACTATTGTAACTGCAGCCGGTTAGTTTTTGTCATTATATACCTCACTTTAGAAATCTAGCCATCTGATTGGTCGAAATTGGAATCGTGTTTTTAGCCATGCCCTCATACCCGCCTACCAGTCAATAGTCTTTTGAAAAGTGCCCTTATACACGCCTACCGGTCAATAGTCTTTTAAAAAATGCCCGAATGCTGCGATCTCCATTGGTTTACGTGTTAAAATTGTCTTTGTGCGAGCGCGGACACCATACAGTGCTTTTTGTCTGTGATCCCCAAATGATTGAAACTTTCAGTTATTTTTCCAATAAAGATTATACTATTGTAGTTGTACTCTATCTGCCATTAAGGATTAAATCTCCCATCAACTAACATGTAAAAATATTTTATAAAAATTGTCTAGTCTTCATATCTTGGTAAAATAGTTTTACAGGTAGCAGTTATCAGTCCTGTACCATTGTGCCATATTCGAATCCCAGCTTAAGTTTTCGTTTCTGCAGGTAAGGTAATAGTCTGTACCTGTCAAGCACTCTTAACAAGGGTGCAGAAAATGGTGGATGCATTGGAAGACATTCCTGGAATGTTTTGAGTGCTATAATTACAGTCCAGCTAAAGCGAGATGATGCTAATATTATCCAAAAAAGTTGCAGCAGCAGTACAATTATCAGAAAGATGAACATTAAAATTATGCATAACTTACTTTTATAGTTTTGCCAACATATTTCAACTGAGGAAGACAACCACTTATCGATGCAGCTTACAGCTCACCAAAATACTGTAAGATTATACCATGAATTAGTTAGTACTCTACCGTATGTCTACTATGACTTGTTAATAAACTGTCAGTCAGGTTTGCTTAAATATGTCAACATGCACTTATCAAAATGTGATGGAAATTTCGTTTTCAAATATACACTCTCAGATGAACTGCTACAACAAAATATTTTTAACATGGTTAGTTTTTCACGTGGTACGGTCCAAGCAGGACACGGGCTGCTAGGGATGAGAATAGGGTAACAATCTCTCTAAAATCTAAGTGGAATGGCGCATGCTCAGTACTAGGATGACACAATTCGTATCCCAGCATGCATCGACCAACCTTCTCATTTATTTCTTGGGATTTTGCATCCGACTCTTGCGCAAATTTGCGCTGAAGGAATTCCACCTTTTGAAAAGAAGAAAAAGAAATGGATACAAGAGGATAAGACAAAATGAAAATAAACGATGTTTTAACTAAACACCAGACAGCATGCACAAGAGAGAAAGGTAAAGTATTAAACATACTGCAATAAAATATTAGTGGCAAATATCGAGAATTTAACGAAATAAGGACTCAATTACAAACACGAGAGAATTTTTAAATGTTTCCAAACAAAATCAAGTGTAAATTCTTTCAGACGAAAGTAAAAATGAGGAAATAAATGTATTGTGTAAAGCTGTATTTTAGTGACACAGTTTTGTAAAATAATTAAATAGTGCATTCTGAACGAATCTGAAGTGAACTGCAGACAACAGGTTTTTCAAAAACTGAATAAAGTCAAAGCAATTGCCTCGAAGAACGTATGCACATCATTACAAAGAATCACAAAGTTTAATAGAAAATAACATCAATAAAACTGAAATGGATTCCTAAGGAAAAATTTAAAAGAAAATAGACATTCAAATGAATTCAAATTAAATGACATACTGCTTTGTTACAAAAAGAAGAATACTGAAAACACGAAACTGTTAAAAGCTGTTAGGCTACACGCTGACATGAACAGAATCATAAAAAAAACAAAACAAGTGACATTATTCAACACACGATAGATCACAAGGCTAGAGCAAATATGACACCAAAGTAAACGTTTCCATAACAACGGAAGGAGGCGGCATGACGCCCAATTGAAATTTTTCCCGCCAAAACGAAATGGGATATGGGTTTCGTTCAACGCCACAGGCGGCACCTTATCAACTAGTGATTTAGCTACAGATAAAAATGTTTTTGCTCTCTTCACAGACAATTATTTTCTATACGTTTGGTCATATCAAATATTGTGTTCACAGGAAAGTACTTCCGTAGAAAGTACAAGCAGTACACATTATTTATGTCTTGTGATTCGATAAAATAAAGAATCGTTTAAGCATCTGGTGAAGCACATAAATTATGACTACGACATACCAACATTTTAAAATGATAAAGACATGAATTAAAAATGAAGCTAGCAAAATGTAGAAATATCATATCATCTCCTTGAGGACTCATACACACCAATGTTAATGTAATGTTAAAACCACATTTGACTGTTGTTTGAAACAACGTGACACAATGTGACAAATTATGTGAAACATTTGACAAGAAGCATGTGGATGATTGTGACTGTGAGCGGAAACGAAGTGAAACAAAGTAAAACTTAGAAGAAATCAAAATAAATGGCATGAAAGCGAAACGACAGTCTAGACCAACAAAGTATGTTATTAACGAAAGGACACACGAGGTCACTGACAAATGAGCTTGTGAAAAAAGGAAACATGGCAATGGAAGAAAATATTCAACCAGTGTCTATCAACGGCTGCAAAACAGAAAAGCAAGCTCCAATGCTAACAATAAGCCGCAAAGTTATTTTAATCATAAGAAGAAAAACAAAATCAAAAAGAAAACGGCACGGCGACGTTCACAAAACACGACATGATTTAATCAGTATTAACTCACTTCACTTCTATGGAGCTAGAATGGGAAAAACAAGTAGAATAAAAAAAAAAGAAGCAAATATTAGATTGAGTGTTTCTACCAGTAACTGGATTAAACTACGTTTGTAAACATATTACATCAAAGTTGTGCGTGATAATGTAAAATGTGATGCAATCGAATTTCACAGCCTCTACATCAGTACAAATCAGTTCTGCAGTATAAAAAAAAAGCTAAACAAAATGTGTATCTGTGAGTATCTAACATAATGAAAATATGGATGTAAATATTATTGCCATATGCTAGTTCAACAAGAATATATGCTAAGTAAGAGTGCAACAGCATCTACTGTATATGTATTATTGATGTCCCTGTTTCTCGTGCAATTGTATTGTAAGGATGAAAGTAGTAACCTATCAGTCAATACACACAGAACAGCAGAAAATGTCTCGTTTATGTTTAAGAGATAACACATTCATTTGTGATATCTGTATTAGGAGGTTGCTGTTGTAAATGTCACAACAAAGTTGATAATAATAATAATAATAATATGTCTTGTTTACCCAGGGTAGCCTCATCAGTATTAAAACTGTTCTCCCTGAGGGCCCTGCAATCATAATATGAATGGCATAATTCTCAGTCAAACGTGGCGCCGTGTACAGTAGGCGCCATTTTGAAGTATCCACAACGACCATGCATGTCAGAAGAAGGTCACGTGCTTCGCAGTACAAATACGCGCACTCTGACATTGTCCTAGGCTTGAACATGAGGAATTTAAATCTTGGTTCCCTCGGTCTTTAGGAACTCTCATTCGTATTGGTTTCAGAGCATCAGTCGGTAATAAAAGAGCAAACAGTTTGCAAAGATGCTAATTTTGTAAAGCATCTGAGCTACACATTGGCAAGAAATAAAGTAAGCGAAACGTGACTTAATTTGAAAAAAGATCTCGACTGTTCACACAATGTACGTGTCCCAGATTGAGCAGTTTTGTATTACATTCATTACAAGAACATTCAAAATGAAAGGCAAACAAATGACATTGAGGCATCAACTCAATAGCATGGAGAAATGTATTGTAAAGAGCGTTGTGGGGGGGGGGGGG
>BEXV01000086.1:167481-180457 GCA_003118195.1 Hemicentrotus pulcherrimus | reverse complement strand
GCCCACATACGCCACTGAGTTGATGGGTGTCACGGTGTAGGTCTATATGGATCAACGCCTTTGATGCGCGTGAGGGGTTAACATCTACCAGCGATCGCAAGGGAGTGTAAAGCAGGGGCCCAGCAGTAGCTAACATAGTATCAGACACACACGAACTCCTTGGGACTGTGGAAAAATAAGGGCGAGGAAAGAAAGGCAAAAAAGGTTTCCATCACGTGTGGGGACTAGTAGTTTCTGCTCTGAAGCGTTTTATATGATTCAAAGGTCTCAATTTTGATGACCAAGGACGTGCCATATGTTGTTGAAATTATGTAAGTGTTATCTTACAAGGGGTCGTGGTGAATGGGGCAAATTTATGACATTTACATCAACGTTTCAAAAAGTTCTCGAGACTAGAAGACATAAGTAAACATAAAATATTGTAAAGAGTGAAGAGTGAAGACCCAAAATGTCGCAAAGGCATGTATATTTTCTAAAGGTTTGCGCTCTTAGTCTTTGGTGGGTCTACCCCATACAGCATTCGCCACTTTCCTTTGGTGGAGCCGTGTAAACCAACGGGTCGTGTTGCATTACCGAAAAACCCTCTCTACGAGCCCATTTTAAAGTGCTCAAATGTATCTTCCTTAAGGTTTAGGAATACTCTCTAGGGATCACGTGATACCATATCTGTCAAATAGGGTGTTTTTAGGATATGTTTCATTCCCACCCGGTTCCGTCAAGCGGGGAAGTTAAACATAATTGGCACACTCACCACATTTTATCCCAAGGGATATCCTCATAACGCATCAAAAGGGGGATGTTATGGTTTTTTTAATGGTTTGGAGGTTCGAAACTTTAGCAATTTGACATCTTGGTCGTAAAAGTGTTTCACCAATTTGCTGTGCGAAGGCGTGCTAAACAAAGGATATTCTCTAATGTTCAACTACGAGGATGATTAGCGAAGCCGACAAGTAAATGCGGGGAGGGGAGGCTAATGAGTCAGTGCGCTGACAAATCAAACGGGAATGATAAATCATACACATACATCCCTGGGTAGAATTACAACAAAACTATATCCAATGTCCACTAAGGGTTGGCTGCGGTAATACTGGAATTTTCATATAGGGAAGGTGTGATGCTTCATTACACATGTATCTAACTCACTCAATAAAGACCAGCGACATACCATAATAGATGTCTATGTTGAAACCGTCACATTAATGATATCCCCCCCTCCCCTCCTCGTCATGGCCCATACCGGTCATACAATAAGTTCCTCTGTGTGGATGCTGAGGAGAAGCACATGTACATTCGCATTATTGCAAACACTTGCCATGTTGAAATGCATCCCGATGTGGCATCTGGCTATCAGTGGTGATGTCTTACAGTCTAATCCGTTACCATATGGTAGGAATGGACTGCATCAACAAAATGACCCAACGCAATGCTTGCTTCGAGTGATTACTCGCTACATTAAAATGCATTTATATTCTGCAGAATAATGTTGTTAAGTGACGACTATACATAGTTAATGCTTAACTCGTTATTTTTTAATTAGATACCTTCAATAGAAACTGAAAACACGGAGGGCCATGGATCATAAGACTTAAATTATCAAGTGTTTTTGTCGTCGATCAGATACATTTTCTCCATAGATTGAAACGTTATTGCCGTTAACACTGACATGCGACCAGTATTATACTGTTCATACTATTACTAGAGTCGAGCTACATAGACTAATTCAACCTAAACTGATCACTTTGCAATGTATTCACGTATAAACCAACTCTGATAATGGTACAGATTTACTTCAATTTCTATACGCTTGAGCACGCTAATAACATAAGTATAATGGAAATCGATCCTCTATCGTGGGCTGGATAATGTACCTCACTTTTTATATCCAAACGAGTATTCTTCCTTTCATGCTCATCACGTATTTACAATTTGTTGTGACATTACATTTACAAATCCATGCACGTACATGTAATCGCCATTTTGTATGCCTGACGCCATCTTTGAAAAAGTATTTGCACGAGTACAGATACGATTTTCAGGGAGATTGCAAATCATCTATCATTATCAACTCCGTTGTTTAGAATACTCTAGCGTCTCTGACCTTTCTTTGCGATGATATATATAATGTTAAACATAAAGTTTGAAGATATTTTCCTTGCCTCTTTACATGAAATAATTGTGACAAAGTGATTTATTCTTAAAAGACAAAGTTTACGTCTTCTCACAACTTGAAATGATATATCTTTATTGATCAACAAAGCTCTAACGGGCAATTTCGAGATGGGTGCGGTCCGAGCTATGAAATTAAAATTTATTTTATCTGATTCATTCACACAAAACAAATTTGTTTTATACCTAGCATTTAAAAAGAAAGTGAGACATGCATAATCCACTAGATAACAAAACCACGACCTCTACAAAATGGGGGTATAATGATTATCCAAGCATTAAGCTGTTTTTTTATTTTAATATACGATAATGTAAGCCTTTGTTTGTTGTCGTCTTTAGCGTTTTTATTTCTTTTAAACGTATTACCTTTTATAATTGAAGGCAGTTATCTTCTGTAGTAGTTGTTAAAACTCGTTCCAAATGCTGATACCTCACCAGTATAAATCCCCGAAAATAAAGTATCTCATAAAAGATCTATGATCAATGTAGACTCTATAGACTTCACACAATATAACAGTTTACATTGTATCTCTGTCTTCAAGGAGCAAGTTTAGACCTCTGTGATAATACTGTTGATGTCTTTAGATTGCATTCGATACACTCGGGTAGTGCACCAAAGATTCTAGACCTGGGACTACACAGAATGACCGTAACATCTGGTGCACTGCCGAAAACACGACGCATGGGACGTTTTTTACTTCATGACTCATGAGTTGAAAGCTTTCATGAACAAGGAGATGAAAAGATGATTGAGAAAGAGGAAGGATCTCCCTTTTCGGCATTTTCTAACGGAAAGCCGAAGATTGGTGGGAGGAAACTCTGGTTTTATGCTCTAAAGCCAGTGCCTCAACTTCACTGATTGCTTCAAACGAATGCCCGGCCAGTGTAACTGAAAAATTAATCGTCCTATCCGCGATCGTTGCGAGAAAATCCGTCTCCATGACAAAAACAGTCCCTCTTCAAGATTATGAAAAAATAAAGACATTTGTATCATTATTCGTAAAACTTTCCGTATCTTATGATTTCATTGTACTTACTACGTCGTCGTACGTTCCAATTAATTTAAATCGAATATAGGTAGAAAATCGGTTGTTAAAAAGATGCAACGTGATCACTATAAATAACTTCCAATAATCCATGTTCCAACCCCATGCCATAATTATAGGTTTACTGCATGTTTATCTCTTCTAATTAAATGTTTTAGAGTGGAGTCAGCTCTTGCCAACCCCCACCCCCCCCTCCCGCTTTATTTTTAACCCACAATATCTAGCTAGCAATTTAGAGACCGACAAACTTTCTACTTCTTCTTTATTGGAGGGGGGGGGGGTTGTCAAATATTATTTTGTTTATATCTTGCCCCTCCTTAAATGAAAACCTTGTTCCTCTTCTATTTAAATCCACCCTCTTCCATGGAATGCAATTGATGAAGCAACAATAACGACTTGGAGGACATATCTTTGTTCAAGGGGAGCAGCTATTAAGGTAATGAGGACAGTGGGGATGACTCAGCCTAGATGATATAGTATGGACGACGAGGGGGTAGAATGGATGATTTGAGGGGTACACACTCACACACCAATCCAGATTAAACATTAGATAGCACCAGTGTCTTCCGCATGACGAGTGAGCAATGCAAGAATGCCAATTACAATCTGGGCAGCACAGCGCGATGAGTAACACGTGGGACTGCACTATCTTTCTTCTAAATAAGAAATGCAACGATCTGACAGCTCTTGGCTTTAATCAATGTTCACGTGCAAGACTGCATTTGACAGAAACTGGTTTACAATGTATGTTATAAATAGGTGATGTTTAGACCAGCCAAATATATTATAATGCATATCCGTTTGGGGTTGGGGTTGGGGGTGGGTTGTAATAAACAAAAACACGATGACACACGACCAATGTATCTACTTTCAAGTACCAAAAGCTTAAAACAAGCAATATTAAAAACAAGTTTAATTCATAACACAAGTTTTGAATTTGCATTGTTTAACAAAATAAAGGTTTAGTCTTCCTATGGTCTAAGAACGATAGTCTGTCGTGAAGTCCACCAAGGAAATACTGAATACATTGTATGAGAAAAAACTATATTTTTACATATTCATTTTATGCACATTTCACCACATCATCTGTAACTTTACTTCACAAAAAAACATGGCAAAGAAAGATATTTTTTGAAAAATATGAGCGGTTGTTTCAGACAGTAAACACATTAGGTCTTACAAAGAGATTTCCTTGGGTAACGTTGAGGGAAGTGACAGTAACCGTACTAATATTCGGCAATGAGACATGTAAATCTTCCGAATAGGATTTAAAATCAATGAATGGTACATCCTTGAATAAGAATTATACCCCACAAAATTGTATCATTAATTGGTTCTAAATAACTAAGATATCGTTAAATAAAGAGAAATCAACTTTTATCCTTGTTAATGGCAAAAAACCACTCCCATGAGTTTCTTTAAAGCTTATCGCAAATGAAAACACGTCGCGTTTTTTTTCAAATGTGAATTTTGTATACACTAAAATTATACTAGACCATTTAAAACACACACATAGTAAGATCGCCAAGACTTTTGATACATCAACCTAAGGCAATCTCCATAGTTTTGTGCTTCACCTATTAGAATTTGTTAAGAGAAGTAGTACGTCATCCGAACATTATTATTGTGGGATAAAGGGTTTTTGAAATTGCCCTTGAATTTCTTCTCAGGGGTCTTTACGATCGAATTATGTGCAAATAATTGTCTGTTTCAAGAAACAAACATGCACGCTGGTTTGCGTGTGAAGAAGAAGAAAATGGCTGAACAAAAAAAACACTCTGCTCGGGGGCAAATGAGGTTATAATAAAAGTCGCAGACGTCAGCGAGTGTCAAATAATTCATGCAATAGTCTCCGCGGGTTTCTATAGTTCGCCTTTCATACACGTTGTAAATGCATAAATCCATGATTAGTCATTTTTCAACATGCAAATTTTAGGCTGGAAAACCCCCCCATGTCTGACTAAGTCATTAATTATTAATGAGTGCACCCCATATGGTATCCATGTCAATCTAATAAGTGTGGACCCGAGCCAGGGAGCGAGGAATGATTTCTGAATTTTATCATGGGCCTGTCTTTTTTATATAGTTACGTAGACCTACATGATTGTAGCTCACATCTCAACTGGGTATGCATAATATTGCTTAATGCTGATTTTGAAATGCCATTTTAAAATCAAGCATACTTGTGAGTTTTAAGTAATGTTATAGGCCTATTAGAAAAACACATCCTTATTCTTGTGTATGTAAAGTTTTATTGGACATCTCGAGGAACTTTTCACGTAAAATGTTGCATTGGAGTGTTTAAAATGAGGTAAGGTTTGACAAGGGTTATATATTGTCAACGAAGTATAATTGTGTAGGACAAATACAAAAATTATATCATTTTAGCATGAAATAGCAAGATAAGCCCAATTTATGATTTTTCACGTCCAATCCCTTAATCACAGAAACCATTGAGATTAATATAATCTTTCAATTTCGGTCATTTATGTCGCATTCATTACCGATTAATAATTTCCTTATTCCGATTTAATTGTCATATTCCAGTTCATAATCCACACCTTTTGGAAAAGATATCCTTGGTTGAAGCAAAAACACAAGGCACAGCTAGGCACGACCCATAATTCGGTTAATCACTTCTAATATTTGCTGAAACGCCAGGCGAGTGCTCTACAAATTGAATTACGCTCAGCAAGGCTGTGCCGATATAAAGGCGAGGTGCTTACGTCACCTTGTGCTTGCAGACATCCTATATCGTTTACAATTTCCTAAATTTTATGCAGGTTTTTTTGTCACAAAAGACCCACTCTAATACATAACGGCAAGCCTATAATATTATCCAATCTTTAAAATAAATAAATCATTTACATTATTAATGTGGACCTGCCAAAATATGTTATCATTTCATTTTCAATGATTAAACGTCATTAAAACATGGATTATAAAGGCATGGGACAAACACTTAGCCGAGAGAAAACTAAAAAAAAAAATTAAGTCTTGCAACAACTAATTCGAAAAATATGTAATTAGATTTCAACGCTCTTTCTGGAATATTAGTAAAATATTCATATTTGAAAATAATGAAATTCAATCCTCCTCTCATATAGGATTTGACCTGTCCAGATATTTGCGACAATCATCCACATACCATGAGGAATGTGTCTCATTGTATATGTGATTTGACTAAATTGAAACCTAAATTTCATGGTACTACTGAAATCCATTTCTAAATTCAAAATGGGCATGGTATTGTGACGTTCAAGATCAGTATTCGGTGCAAGGTTTAAGTTGTGAAATTCCGTTTTAGATTAATATTTTAAAAATCTAGGTTTTGACATCCTCAAGTATACTGAATGAAAAATTACATCACCAAGACTTCTAAAACCATTCAGGTGTGTAATATGATTTGAGGATACGGACTTTGGTTACATATTATTCAAGTGTTGTTAGGACGATAGTGCACTTTGTGTTCCCCAAAGCATGCATAATTGATGTGCGCATGCATGGTGTCTGGGAGTATTGATGGGATGAACGCCATGTCGGTTTAATCTTTGTCTATGGAGGTGTCACAAGAAGGAACAAGAATCATTGTAACAAAGTGAAAAATGGGAAATTTTGTTCTTCTTCTCAGCTTGAGTTTGATATCAACGTCTCTTTATTTATTTTCAATTGTTCGGTTTATATATATATATATATATATTGAAGACTCTTTTTTTTGAGGGGGGGGGAGGATGCATAAGTATTGAAAAAAATGAATGGATTATACTTTTTCCCATTATCAAATACCCTAGGTATACAGATAACTTTTGGTGGCTAAAAATGAAAAAAGAAAAAAGAAGTGAAAGAACGACAAACAAATTGCTTACCCCACTTCAAATATCAATATAATATTCCAGGCCAACCAGGATGAGAAAGTATTAGGAACAGACCTTGTAGGCTATCAGAGATTGGTTTCATCATTTTGGAAAAAAACGCAAGGTGATATTGGGTTATATCAATAGGATTGAGAAATTGTATACGATTCGCAACCTGTCAGTCAATAGTCGAAATTATTCTATTTTGCATATGTCATATAGGCCTAATTTGAATACAGCTTCTTTTAATTGGACAACCCGAATGATCATGATAATCGGAACATTCGGAAGTAATTTAAGCAAATACATCGCATACGATAATTGAAAAAAACGAAAAATAGAATGACGAGTTAATATAATTCGGTCGACATGAAGGTCATGAAATACAATGCCTCCTTTTAACATCTCGAGTTCGAGTTGAGGGCAAGCAACTTCATACCATTCGTTTATTTCCAGCTTAGCCTTTTGACATTTAAAACACCCCGATATCAGGTTCCCCTTCTTCTGTACACCTCGTTCATTCTGTACAAGAGCCGTATGAAAGGAGGTCTTTAGGTTTTGGACATGGTGGGTTCCTAATCCATTTTGAATGGAGATGTTAGTCACACAGCAATGCATGAAGCAATACAAGCATGATGATGAACTAGGAGGTCCCTCCCACCTCCCCGCGTGAACTTACTATTGAGGTTTCAATCATGCACAAACCCGGTTCACCATGAAGCTACAAGTATGTATAGTAATGACAAAACAATTACAGAATACGAATGGGTGCATAATTATATTTGACATAGGTCATTTTCATGATTGATGTACAATAACTTCATATTTAAAGGCAGTTACTAAGGTGTTTGGACTTTTTATTTGGCATTTACCGAGTATCATTAATATTAGAAATATATAACGTTGAAAGTATTATTGCCCTTGATATTTCCTCAGAAAATGCTCAGATCTATGCTTTTCCTATCAAACTGATACGATCATCAGAGATCATACTAACACATTTGATGTATACGGTAACATATGGGATATAATACCTGGGACTATCCCCTAAACAGACATGTTAAAGCTATGATTTATGAGTCGTACATTACGACTGACTTTAGTTGTAGTCATATTAAATTCTGGACATCTCGATAAAGACACGATGAACTATTTTGCTCAATGATAAAAGAACCTTATAATTGATTACACATTAACACCCACGCCGAACAGATTCCATAAATGGTGATTAATAACGTAATTTCGACAACTCCTTGTATCGTATCTTAATTATCTGAGAGCCGCCTTTGTGGAATTGATAATAATGTTAACAAATAGAAATCTATTTAAACATATAATACAATTATTCATAGCGGTATTTTTTTCGAGTATCGGTACTGCAGATGAAGGACNGGGGTACTGGGGCCCATGATAACAAAAAATGGGTTGCATTTAATGAGTTTGAGTTTGACAAATAAAATATGAAATACTAGCCTAGCTATAATCATGTTCTAGAACTCAAAGCCTCAAACTGCAACAGGCTTTGCGGTTTATTATGTACAATCCAACATAAACCTTACCTAATTAGTCCTTACATCCACAACGACAAAATATTCATTCTACACCACCTTCGACGTAACAATGGAACTTAATTAGCAGCGCGCCACGGGTTGCCTTAATTAACAAAAATGGGTGAGGTATTAAGAATGAATGATATTAATCCCGCAGACATGTCTCGCTGCATGTATTCAGGATTACTATATTCTTAAGTATTGAAAACAACAGTAGTTTGGGAGTTTTAATCCCATTAATTTGTACTATAATTAAATCTCCGGATCAAGTCTTAGCATCTGTACGTGACTTCCAATGAAATGGCGAAGTTGTGTCAGACTTTAACTTCTGTAAGTCGAGATTATCATGCACCAAAAAGTGATTCGAATTTTAAATTGAAATAAAGAAATAGTGACATGGTACGGACTATATAGAGTAGGCCTACATATTACAAAAAAGGGCACCATGTGTCGATATATTTGTCAAGTATCAATGTATTAAATGAGATAATCATACTTTTTCTTTTTGTATGTTGTAATGAATTACAACCCTACTAGGATAGTACTTGGCGCGTTAATGTACAGAAGATGTTAATTTTTGCAGTTTTACGGGACTACCAACAGTATTGTTCATCGAGTATACCCCAACCCCTTAAAAAAGAGATAGAGAGGAAAAAATGGTCTCTAATCAACCACAAAAAGCTGTGTATTTTTGGTAAATGTTTAATCACTTGTATTCAGATGTAGGGGCGTGAAGCGGATTACAAAACACTACAAAATACTGAACGAAATCGAGAGAAAGAAAGTGATGTTTGTCGGTAATAATGTATATGCCTCTCTCCATCTTCAACTTCAGGCTATTTTCATCGCCCATTTTCAACAATAAATAAATAAAAACCTGACATTGTTTGCGAGTGAATTGACGTCATCAGGTGTATGAATGTTTACGAGAATAAAGACGAGTAGTGTTCTGTCATCCTGGGCTGAAAGGCACCCGAGTAATGACCCCCACGAATCGAGGGCGCTTCCCTAGGGTGGAATGGGGGCATACCCCTTTGAATTTAGCTATGACATGGTGAAAATGTTGTTTACGTGTTTGCACGTGAAATCATTTTACAATTCATGGGGGACACCTGAGTAATGATCAATGCAAAAGTGTGAGCATTACTAAGGAACATTTTTAATTAAAATTCATTTCAAACGGAAGTATGCGAACTCGAAGAAATACTTAGTAATAAAATATGCCAATCATGGAATCCAGGTACATTTGACAGTTTTAAGCTCGAAATGGTAGTACATGTATACTGTTCACATGCTGATCTCTCCGTATCAACAATAATTACCAAGTTGATCACAGACATACACAATTTAGGTTTCGAAATAAAATTATAGCAATTCAATCTTAATTTATATATTAACTAGGAATAATCTCACGGACACGGAACATTGAGAATTTTGCCTGTTTCAATTTTGGTAAGGCATGCGCCTCTCACTCCCCTGTCTCTCTCTCTCTCTCTTTCATGGGCGGATCCATCACCCCCCCCCCCCCCCCCCCCCAAAAACCCCCCCCCCCCCCCCCCCCCCCCCCCCCTCCCCCCCCCCCCCCTCTTTCATGGGGGGACCCCCCCCCCCCCCCCCCCCCCCGAATCCAAGAATCCCGCATCTGCCCCTGGCCCCACCCCTTTCTACTCTCAAGAGACAACATACCCTTTTCATACAGGCCAGGGCCCATGGGATACACCAATCGGAATGAAACATGTGTTATCTCACGTCGTGAGAGTCGGTGTATTCCCATCTATTGTCGTTTGGTGTATGTTTGTCAAACAGCCTGGTAATCGAAATTACAAACAATATGAGGTCCACACTCCGCAAGCTGAGAATGTTGCGAGGCGTGCTGGTCGCGAAACTGGTTTATCTTTTTATTAAAAAAATGACTGGGGGAATGTGATTATGATTAGGTCTTCATCTCAGATGGGAACCTCACGCCGCGGCCACTGTCTTGTTGTCAGAATTCATTTCAGGATTTAATAAGCTAACTACCATTTATTCATTTTCTTCTCGAGTATACTGAAATACAGAAGCGGTAGAAACAAGAAGCATTCAACAATGTCGCCATCGTGATTCGCACAATATAAAATTAAGTTCACGGCACATGTGTGAATGTTTCCATAATATGGAGGAGATGAAATCCCCTAAATGCATTATAAATGTAAGGTACCGTTATTCTACGATCTACACGACCTCCAGACATGCCTGATAAAATATACCTCTTAAGATGAATATTCAAGACAATCCTTTACCTTGAATTCTAAACAATTATTCTGAACACGTACCGTAATCAAGACCATGTCATGCTAAATATGATATGATATTTGATATTCTACAGAGCTGAACACTTCAGTTAAACGTCATGTCCAGTATTTTTAGGTATATATTACGGTAACATGCGTGAAATGAAAATACAGAAATTATGTTTAATAATAATGTTTTATATTCAAACTAAACATGGGTTATATCGACTTAACACACATGAGTTTTTGCCTACGGGACTGAGGGTGTTTATGCTGCCTTAACATGTATGTGGATGAATCACGGCGCACCTACATGTATGACAATAATTAGTATTATACTAAAATCTTGCACAATAATGGAATTATTATCTGCTCTAATGAGTACAAAGGTCAAGAATAGTTGAATATATTAATAGCAGATTCCAATAATTTATGTCCTGAAACGGAGCTAGCCATACAAGTATTTTTGAAGTCATGCTTGCGTTCTTACAACGCAGAGATTTCAATGTACCTCGTTAATCAAAATACATGTACCCCATACATTGTAGTAGTGTAAGTATCAAGGCATTCGCTTATGAATACAAGGGTGTGAGTCATCCGTTTGAACAACGGTGGCAAATACAATGTAAGAGGATTTATGATTACGATGAATATGAATCAAGTTTCACCAATCATTTGAGGTCAATTAGTTCACTACTTCTGTTTAAAGGACTCTATCTATAAAGAGATATACTTCACCTAAGTACTCTGTTTACAATTATCATCATCTAATGACAATAAGCTTACACTAAATTGGCGTTTTTATAGGTCATAATTATGTTGGGTCTCGTCCTAACAATAATTCAATTATTTTCTTTGTTCACGTATAAGAATATGTGCAATGTATCAGTAATGATGGATATGTTGATTAGTCATACCTGCGAATGTATTTAATGCTTTGCTCTTGCCATACCAAATACCATATCAATCATTCACACATTACATTTTCAACTAATTATTAAAATAATTAGAGTAAATCACCTCTTTAGTCTTACATACGTTGTACCCCATTTGATTTCAAGGAGGCTTTTAACTATGAGGGGAATGTCAATATGAACTGATGACTCTGAATCGACACAAACCTAGGTGAAAATATGTGCAAATATGGGTTCGGAATCGGGACAATACTCTGCAGAATGAAGGTAAATAGAAGTCTGGTCTAAACGTAGTAACCGAAAGAGGTGTGAGGTTGTACTTCAGAATAAAGAAAGATATTGTGTGATTACGGATTGTTTGTATTGTGTATAGATTACAAACAAATCTTTGCTTTTAACTGTATTTGCTGATTATCAAATCCTGGTTTTATTTCTAGTCAACATTGTATAACATTAGTTAATCATACATTTTAATATAAGTGTACACAATATAGTTTTATTAATGAAATTTTAGATTGGTGCTTTAAAATTGGTATCTTGTTTTGACGGTCCTCCCCTCAAATGGAATTATGATAATACATGTACAATTACAATAGTATTAAAAGTTTCACTTTCAATTATTGACTTAATAGTGAATTCCATGGGTTTCAGATATTTCCTTTTTTGTTTTAACGTGGATCATATTGTTTACTGTACGATATATATACTATATTGAGTGAGTGTTGTAAGTGTTTTTTGCAACTGTCAAATACAATCATGATTAAAGCCATGTACGGACAAATAAGGCACACCTATTCGACTTGCATTTATACTGATCCCTATAAATGCATCGTAGAAGGTCAGAATCTAAAGTTAATACCTACACAAGTACAAAGATTGTCAATGTCAAGATTAATTCTTGCTTAGTCACACACAGCAGACACAAACATACACGCACACGCCTGATATGACACACACATTCAACGCACACACATCCATGGCAGGGTACCATATCTCAAGCATATGTCCAGACGCAAGCTTATTAATAGGAGAGCCTGAGAGAGGAGTCCAATCCTCCAATCAATCAGAATTAATCCGTGCACTTCAATGAGTACGGGCCAACCCCTTGCGATTATTCGCACATACATGCTATGCGCCGCATTATGTCCAGCCTTTTTCATCTCCCCGAAATACAGG
>BEXV01000086.1:145139-167278 GCA_003118195.1 Hemicentrotus pulcherrimus | reverse complement strand
CCCCCCCCCCCCCCCCCCCGGCTGCCGCGATTTCATTACGAACTGAAAGCCATGACCGTTTAAACTGACGTCTGACATCAAAAGGTCGTTATTTCCACTAATAATAATAATAATACATAACATTTATTAGGCGCTTAATACTGATGTTTCTAAACGCACAGTGTTCTGATTAAGAGAAGACTATAACCCGTTGAATTAAATTAGAAGAAAAAGCAAAAATACAAAAGTAACATAGGTAAGGTAAGAAAAACAGTGGCAATCAACTAAATAAAGATAAATATGGTGTGCACTATACACTATACACTCACACAGTCATACAGCCTTCTGCACCCGATAAGTTTCAACAACAAGATGAAAAAAATATTGACCTGTGATATTTAAAATATTAAATGACAAAGAAGATGTAATGGAGAGCTTCTGGTTATCAAACTGCTGTTGTAAAGTCACTGAAAGTCTCTGTGAATTGCTGATCATGTAGTGAAGATCATGTGTTTTCAAATGCAAAACAAACACTTGAAAAGACAAACCATGATAAACACACATGGGACTCTGATTATTGTAATAATTTCGAAAAGGACAACACTATTAAACACATATGGGATTACAGTGATAACATTATAGTCTACTTCGGGCGTAGGAAAATCACCTTTCTGTGAAACTTAAATAATCTCTTCCAAAGCCATTTGACACTTTCCTTGTTTCTATTTTAAAATATTTACCACAATCTTATTGGATTCTGGAATAATTTTATATTACCAGCCCTGATTAGTACCCTTAAAAGTGTTAGGATTTATGGCAGTCTTCACCTGTATACATCTTGTATATTGCCCCTAAGGCTAGTTAATGTCTCCATGTCATTATATATGGCGTCTCGTTCACCAGGCTTTACAGATGCCTATGTTTATAATACACTGCCTTGGAGCTGTGCGTGATATCTACAAAACTCCATATGGCTCACCATTGAGTTACCATTCATCTCTATGGTCGCACTCCATTACACCGTTCCCCACTGTACATCTGCATACAAGTTTATGTGTTTGTGAGGACGGATGTGCTTGTGGGTGTGGGTGAAAATACCACTCCTCAAAATATCTAAAAATGTTCAGAATCTGTGAGGATTTCTTTATGAATTGGTACTCAGGATGTGCTGGATTAATTAACGAACAGAATAATTGTTCGATACCCACATTTTCAGTAGGTCGTAAAATGGTATTACTCAGCATTGTTGGGGGCATGAGGGATTGGATAATGAATCAATCAAAATCATTATTGAATACAAAAATATATATGGATAGTGTAAAATAGGGATATTGTAACATATTGCTTTCCAATGACAACATTCGAGATAACCGAGAAGACGTAGAAAGCTATTAAAATGATGAAGCATATTTTCTTTTGAGCAAACTAAACGATGTCCATTTTGCTTGAAACGCTCCATCAAAAGATTGTTCAATATGCTGTATTGTACAGTGATGTATCATTCCAATAGTGCCTTTGAAATTGTGCACAGTGTAATGTTTACCCTCTGCATCTCCTGCGTTTTCCACACGTAATGTCGTGGTCAGATAGAAATGAATATATTCGTTACTATGGTCACCATGACATACAATGACAGCTAGCAATATGCTAATGAGCTTTGACAACTAAATCTTGTAGGTAGACGTGTTATTATATTGCTCGTTTTGCACTAGATTTCTCTCTTTTTTCACAATACCGTCAGAGTACGGGATTGAAAATGGAAATGGACAAAGGAAAACAAAATTATATCGGACCGGTAAAACATAATTTGCCGTTTCCTTCTTTTCGAACATGTTCGGTACTCGTTTTGCAATACATGGTTTTCCAACACATCATTTACGTTAGCACACGTTTCAATATAGAAAGGGTCTATGTCGAAAAGTGTGTGCTCATGGAGTATAAGTTTAACACTGCCAAAACAATTACATGGGAATAACTCTTTCTTTTTCTATTTTCCCCATTTCATATTGGAAACCAATAGCCAATTTATTTTATTTTGCTGAGTATTGCAGGCAATATTATTTCTTGTAATAGTATTATCGTGTTTGTCAATACCGCATCCATGCCTGAAATCTCGAAGAAAAAAAATGCAATTTAAAGCTTGGAAAATAAAATGTTCAATAATTTGTAATTTTACATGGGCATTTAGATTATATCCAGGCTTCGTCAATTTGGTGAGTTGTTCCTCAAATAAAACACAATTGACACAGAGTTTATTTGATATAGAACGAAGTGTCATTGAATTAATAAATATTACTTATAATATCTTCTTTAAATAAAATAAAACAAAACTTTTAATTTTCATTTTTATTTTTTAAAATATGATTTTGAATAAATTATTCATATCAAGCAAATACACCTTACTGAGCGTGTGTTTTGACGCGGGCAATGTAACTAACCTGTACCCTACATATATCATGTCCATTTCAAATTATGTCTAAGCGATAATTCATCTGGGTAAAAGCCCAATGATAATCTTGGACACGAGCAGAGGATAAATATAGAAACACACAAGTACTTTCCCAGACAAATTTAATGTCATTTGTCTACTATTAGCAGGAGCAGTGTTTCAGGCAGGCAGCTGCATCAATGCATGTCAGTTTGTCAGCTTGTCATAATCAACTGATTTTGTGTTCTTTTCAATGCATCTATTATGCACTGAATAGGTCAATTAAATCGGGAGCGATGAAAAGCTTGCATGCTGAACGGAGGGTATAGGAATAAGCTTATTCTTAACTGGCAATATTAATTGCTTGGCAATGGTTCATTAATTCTGCGTTTATTTGAAGTAATGAATCAAGGTTTCTCAGTGAAAATAATTTGAGAGATTTACAGATGTATTTGAAGTAATTAATCAAGGTTTCTGAGTGAAAATAATTTGAATTCAATTCTTTATATGGTTCTGACATTTATGAATTTATAAATCTTTCGTACAACATTATGGATTTTGTTCTCAACACTGGATACAAATACTATCTTTTTCACCTCTCATTTTAACTGCAAGTTTTAAACAGATACACTCTGTAGCCAAAGTAGTCTTCTCCTTGTTGTTTAAGTTCAAAACAAAATTTGAAATCCATGTTTAGATCAACATTAAAGAGTATGTATTTTGGAACAGATTTCTACCCTTACATGCACTTGAAAGTATTTAATGACTGACGGCGGGCTGTTCTTATAACAAGCGGTTAGTTTGTGGTATTGAGTGCATGGTTTGACAATCTCGCGCTGTCATTAAGGCCTTTCAAGTCATTTCTCTCTCAATATTCTTGGATTTCCTGAATGTATTCGTGCAGGAAAGCACAAATCAAATCGCAATATGATATGACCCAGGTCCCAGCAGGCAGTCAGGTATGAAGAATAAAAGTTCTATGTTGAGGTCAGTTTGAGAAGTGCGGAATACATCCTTTCCTTATTGACACCCCATAATCAAAATAATTCAATCAATTAGACAAGTGGGGTCGTCGCAATTACATGCTCTGAATAGGAGTATTCTAAGGTCACAGACCCGCTACATAGGATGGTATACACTACCATCACAACATCATACTTAGGCCTCATGCTTTTATATGGGGTTAATTACGAGTTCTTGAATACCCTTTTGTAATGAGCGTATTTGCATTGCCTTTTAAAAACCACACGGTATTTCGTAGTTGGGACATTAACAATACCCCTAAACTTATTTGGTGAAGTTCTCAATTCAAAACCTCTGTATCAAAGTATGGTCATAATTTTGATCACTTAAATGGCATTTACATTCCCTTTTTAGTGGAATTTTCAAGAATGTTATTTAAATTGTGAAGTATAGCCCCAAACCTTTAGCTACATATAATTTATATAATATCCCAGCAAATAGCCATATTTTTTTAATTTATCATTATTTGTTTGGGAGGGGGGGGAGAAGTTTTTATCATTATTTTCCTTGTCATTCTCTCTGTAAATTCAAATTATAACCTTGTTCAAAATACAGACTCTTTTAACCTTCCAAAGACAATTGATATGCTTTTTTTGTTAGTTAAATATTATTCAAAGTCTGTGTGAAAAGCCTAATGACATGAGAAGACATTCGAGAAGGAATAGATAGTGGATACATTTCAAAGGGCGCGTCATTGCCGCCGCCCATGACTTATGCTAGCTAGCAATGATTAATACACCGCAAAGATGATACTCCCTTATCCAGATAACGAACTCTTCAAAATTCCCTCCCAAATTAGCTATGCCTGTCTGATATACTGCTGCTACACAGATGTACAAATGTACTATAATACACGAGATCGGGGGGAAATTATAAATACAAATGGATATTCAAATTACAAAATTATCTTACCGATTGTTTCCATTGTCATTATGCTGGAAATATATCGGCATTCTGCTTAATATAGCCGGGTATATATTTATATAATACCTTTAAAGTACAAAGATTATTAGATCACATGTACATGTAAGTGTACTGTCCAGGCTAACATATTATTTAATGAGTCATCTTTATCTTTTGTTAACAACTAGAGTTCAAAAGTTATTATGAACAACTCATTGGGCATATTGTACAGACAGCAAAGACGAAATTATAATGTGGAATAATGAGCCATAAACGTCATACATTTGGACATTGCATACAAGCCGCATACAAGTACGTTTACTGTTCGGATGCCTTAGCCAAAGTAATGTATCCATAAAACTCATCATCCCAAGAACAAATCGCATGAAATATGCAGTAATGTACACAATTTAATCCACATGTCATTACGAACGAGTCGTATCGATTTCCACATGCTAATGAGCATACAGACTACCGCTCTTTATGATAATAACTTGACTGAGTGACGTTCCTATTTTCTGTAATTACCGTTCGAGGAGCATGGTCGACCACAAAATATGCGGCAGCAACAATATATGCACATATTTCAATGAGAAATTGAGTGGGATCTTATTGCCCATCATCGCTGTGTCTTTGTTGCATTCAAATGCAAATTGACCACAGCGAATATTTAATGAAGTCCGCCAATGCGCAATAGCATGGCATGCACATCAAAATGAAGATGCATTGCTTTGTGTGACGGAGATGGCTTCTAGCCTCGCATCAGGTTTGTGACGTCTGATTCTTTATTCATCTTCTCATTAACGTACAGAATGTTGGTGTGATAATTATTGGAATCGGACTAGAAAATAATAAAGTGTCTGATGTACTTGAGCCTAAATCTGCAATATGAGCAAAATAGTATCGACCTAGGCAATGCAGGAGAGAATATAAAATCAAAATGTCTGAAAGAAGGCTAAAATGATAATCTTCTTCGCGTATCTTCCGTCCTGACGATGACGTCATCTTGGTCAAAAAATATGACTGAAAATTGAAAAAACACCGCCTTTAATGATCCAATGCCTGACTTGGCATTATAGTGGATTTGCGTGGTAACGTATGCTGGCACGCCGTTGACCTCTTCCAAACGGGCGAGCGCAGTCGAGTGTACACATTTTTTGTTATGAGTCAATCTTTCCCATTTTCAGCATAATTCTGTAAAAAATATGGCGTTCATTAGATGAGGTTCATTTGAAATAAGCTCTCTTGCTTGTGATGACTTTTTGTGAGGGATGTACTGCCATTGGATGTTGTGTAATCAAATTACTAATAAGCGTGGATGGAAAAGAGATTAAGAAAAGATCTACCGTGATCGCTTTTCTGATCACTCACAAACTTGTGCTAATGTGCACGAAGTCCGTAGGTACTACACAGCCCGAAGAATATCAACATAAATACATGTATATACATACACATCATGTGAAAGGAGAGAAACTACCTTTAAACATGAAAAAAGGCCAACCATTCTAAATGTGTACCGTTAAACTGATAGACTTTTCTTTCTTGTCGCTCTGAAAAATTTATGGATTAATGTATTTTAAAAAATGGATGGATTGTTTTCAATATAGAAATATTTAGACTTACTGAAAGCGTACTGAAAAGGTGCCAGGCAATTAATCATTTTCACCTGCATAACTAATCATGATCAAAGTTGCTAATTTACCATGACGTGACTATTTTGGTGTTTATGCTGTTATTTGTCATTAAACTGGGCACCAGGGCCAATTTTCCTCTTCTAACAAACATAATCATGAACATGCTGGTATGACCAGATAAAACCTCCTAAACTTCTGATCAATTATAGTTAAAGTTCGTCAAATAACATGCAGTGTTTTGTGATAATTATAATACAATAATATGAAAGTATAATGATGTGATGTCTGTTCATATTCTATGGAGTCACGAAATCGGTGCAAACCGATAACAAAACTATGGAATAGAGGGGGAACGGTTCTCTTGATTGTAATTGGAACACATATTCCTACCCTGTATCAATAGAAGCATTCTTGTGTGTAATTGTAGGTGTGAAACTGCTTTTATACATGGGAGTTTGGAGTCTCTTTGCAAAACCACCAAGAGTCCAAATAAGTAAACGACAACAACACAATCTTGAGTAGATGGGACATGGGAATAGGACAACACAATAGACAGTCTTTATGATGGAAGCGTGACATTCAATGTAAACACATTACTCATCAAAACTTCGATGAGGATTGAAATAAAGTTCAGTTGACCTCTGACCTTGTCAGTCATACATCCTGTATGCTATTGCAGCCCTTTCTGAAAACACTCCTTATTAACTGTCAATTTTTAACATGAATGCATTTCATAACGCTTGTATAGATTCATATACGAATCACTTGTACAGTATATTCGTGCATAACTGATAGACAGGCTATTGTCATATGATTCATATGATTCATATGATATCATATGATATATGATTCATTTCAAACTATTGATTGACATATTTGCCCTGGATATTCCTATCGCAAAAAGAAAGAAAACATATGATGGGTATGTTGGTACACACTGCACAACTGTGGTGTGGTATTTTGTCAAACGTATCGATTATGGTAACTGCAATCCAAAATGTGTGAAAGAGAGAACGATCATAATTATGCTATACATAAACACACTGTAATGATTAGTCAACGAATGCTATATGTTGATTGGTAGAACTTACCTCTAGGCGTGCCTTTTCCAGTTCACGTTTAAATTCCTTTCGTGTAGTCTCCGAATCGACGAGTTTCTTTCTCAGAAGCTGGTTCTCATCCTCAGTCCTGGCCCGTTTCTCCTCCACCATTTCTAGCTCTTGGTGGAGCCGAATGGATACATCTTTGGCAATTTTAAGTTCTTGTTTGAGCCCTAGGATCTCCTTATCGACGGTTTTCTCCTCCTCCTCAGAACCACTCCCTCCCGTTGAGGAGACCCTTTCACTAGACCCACCCCCTCCACCACCTGTCGTGGTAGTACCACCACCACTACCCAACCCACCCGACCCTCCCGACTCCCCCACATGCCTCATATGTTGTTTCTGCATTTCATCCATCTGCATCATTAAAATTTGACATTTCTCCTCCCACTCCAGGCGTTCCTGGTCCGCCTGCTCCACCCTCCGATCGGCTTTTCTTAATCTGTACTGCAGGATTCTCCATTCTTTGGTGACCTGATCCAGCTCATGCTTGAGGTCACGGTACTCCTCAAGGTCCCCCTCCCTTACCCTATCAGCAGCCTCCTCTAGCTCCAGCTGGAGATCCTCAATCTCCTCCTTGTAGCAATCGATTTGCTCCCTAAGATCCACAATCATGGTTTCAGCAGCCGTAACCCTTGCCTGCAGTTCAGACAAGCTTAGATTCTCCAAATCGGGATCCATTGGTAAACATTGAGTACTTCCACTATCATCCATAGAACGCACACGCTTCTCTAAGGCGCCATATTTTTCCTCCCAAGCGCGTATCTCTTTCCGTAAGCTCTCCACCTCCGCCATTCCAGCGCTCGCTGCTCCATCCCCTGCCACTTTCTTCTCCATGTTTTCCGTAGTGCAACCACTCTCAACCTCAGCTACAACGTCATCTTGCTTAACTCCTCCTTGTGTATTAGATCCTTGTTTCTGAGGTTGTTCAGAGAGGTTGTTTTTATCCGAGGCGTTGTGTAGACTCTTACTAGTATACTCCGTGTCTACAGTCCTTATTACATCCTCCATAGGAGCTCCGCTTCGCGTGCCGCTGACATCCTCATCATAATAATTATCCGAGTTCACGTGAATATTAGCCAAGCGTTGTGTGTGCAACGTAGAGAGCGCCAATGCATCGCCTGTTTGCTGGCTGTGTGTCTCACTGGCAGGCGAAGCAGTAATAGCGGTTTCCACATTAGCATTTTCACCGTCGATGACTCGCTCCCCCTCCGAATTACATACCCGCGATTCTTCGCCGGTCGATTCGGGTCTCAGAGTCAATAATACCTCCGTCAGTCTGTCAGGCTCCGTTTCTTTATCTTGAACACGATCGGGTAAACTGGTCGACTGATTGCCAGGTAAACTATCCTTCTTACCATCGTCTATTGACGGATTAACAAAGCCTAAATGTAAGCGAATGTTTTCCATACTGCGACTTTTTTCCACATTTTGTTCAAGCCCACTGCCATAACCCCCGTCCCCAATTTCACTCCTCCTAATTTCACTCAATATTGATTCAATGGATTTATTAAGGTGTTTTGAATCGGAAGGTCGTGGGTCCAAGCCTGTCCTCGAGCCCCTCTCACTACTTTCCCTCGACCCAATCGACCCTTTCACTGGCACCTCGTCTCCTCCATTCTCGATCCTCTGATCGCCCTCTTCCTCGTCGTCGAAATACGTTACGTCATAGTCATCGATCTCCCCTAGCGCCCCTAATGAGGATAAATCCGTGTAAGTCGCGTAAATGGAGGCGTCAAACGCTCGGGGTTGCAAGGTGGCAGTAAACTCCGCTTCTCGTGCTCGTAATATCAGATCATCGCCCTCATATCCGTCCAGCGCCCCTCCCCCATTCGTCTCTGGTTCGAACACAGCTGGCATGAAATCAGGAATATCAAGAGTCATGGGGGCGTTTTGAGTTCGTGGACGGGGCGTCGATGTAAATAAATCCATAGCATGTGTACTCGACGAGGTCATTGTGAAGGTAGTCGAGGTGTCTTTAGATCTTACTTTCCTTTCCTCAACCACCGAGGGCGAACGAACTATTCCTTCATAATTTGAGCCACTTGTCCGTTGGTTTGTAGTCCCTGCATTGTTATTATCATTCACTCGGTAACTAGATAAAATATTTGGCTCAGCTTCTGTCTCACACTGTGACGGCAGGTTCATATCCCCATTATTACCCCGTGTGGAGACAGGGTAGCCCCGTTGCTTGTGCGCGTCTCCTAGGTGTTCACCGACGCTCGGTACACTCATCGTAGTCCGAGGCGTAATACTTGACGTGAGCTCGACACTACTTTCAAACACGGCGGCAATCTCGCCCATGTGTTCCCACCCTGCGATCGCCTTCCGACCTCCGCCGCCGCGTACACTCGCAATCCCCGTCGAGTGCTTTGATGTGTCTTGAGCATTCATAGCTCGCGACGGTTTTGACAAACACCAACAAAAGATAGCAACAGCAGGCGCATTCCATTCAACGGAATCTTGTTCAATTCAAACACTGATTTTACGTTCTTTGTCCCTCGTAAATCCTTTATTATCTGCCAAAGCGTCCAGTCGCTGTCAGCTTTACTTCTATTTATTTCTCCCCGCTTTCTACATACTCCAATGCACAGACTCATAACACGGAAGAGAGCATGCACTTTGAAACCTCACTCTGCAGGTTGCTGCCGAATGAAAATGCCGCTAAAATGTCAACAAAAGTCCGACCTCCTTCTAACTTGTAGTGTCTCAAGTCAAGCACTGCTATAAACAAAATCCCTCTGATTGTAGCAAGTAAGCAAACTAGTCGTTGTGTAAGCGTTGCCAATAATCTCTGCCTCTAAATATCGCTCATAATTCGTTAAGTGTTCCTTGCTTCTCGGTGTCGACATCTTGATTAGGATTCATTCCCCATCCACCAATCCAATCGAAGGCAGGTAAATATTAAATCATAGCGAAAATATTTGTTTCTATTGCCCCGGGCAAGTGGCAGTCTGGCTGGCTGGCTTACTGGCTTGCAGAGCGCGGGATATAGTGTTTTCTCGTCATCCGACAGTCAGATGTCACGTCACCAAACCGGAAAGATTTCCCTGCATCAAAAGACAGAGAGTAAAATAAAAGGATAGAGAGAGAGAGATATAAAAATTATATATTCTCATGTTACGTTAGGCTTACACATCCAACAAACATGTGTCATTACTAGAGGCTACCAATACATTTAGAGAAGGAAACTAGCCCAAGATTCGATCGATGAGACCGAGGCGAAAGAGAGACGATGTGATACCGATTTAACCAATAAGAAATTTAAAAAATAGTAAGCATGAATTTCGACGTAAATTATTCACAGACAGACTCGGGGTGATCTCAGGCCCTGATATGAAGTGAGTGAGAGTTGAAAATGAAGAATCAAGCAAGTCTTGCTAGCATGCAGGCGGACAGAAAAGAAGGAGGAGAACATGAAGGAAGATTGGAGGGAGGAAATTAGAGTGGGGTATTTTTAGTTCCACTTTGTTTAGGGGACCCCTTTTGGGCGGTCGCAGTTTATGACACAACTGAACAGGATGTGCGAGCTGAAACTGAGCGGAGGGAAAAGGCACAGTGCCAGAAAGTGGCTAGAGTTAGCAAGAAGAAGCCCACTCAAATTTTAAAAATAAAATGGAGATCAAAATCTGGGTTTAGAGCCCTTCTTATGTTCGGATATTAAACGCAAAGACTACCATTAAGTTAGAACTCTGATAACATTGTTTGATAAACCTCATAATATGGATTGAAAGGGGGATAAACTCTTATTGAATACTTCCTAGCATCTTTATGGGGTCAATAACGAGTTTGCAAAACACATGAAAGGCTAGGAAAGTTACTTTATAAATATCCATCGGTATCTCGGGAAGTCCCCTGATGAAGAAAAAAAAAATCTCACCCCGATTCCAAAGACCAAGGTATGAAACATCTCTCCTTGACAATGTTTGAGAATGGTGATAAGCTTCGATAATAATGGGATATAAAATAAAGAATTTGAACATGCAGCATATTATCCTGTGAAACCGTCTTTAGTGACGTGTACATGAATTGACCAAGATTATTAGAACGCTAAATAGGTCGCTAAAAGGCTATACGAAACATGAATGCTTTTGCGTAATGACACATCAGAGCGGTAACATCCAAATAATTTGAAGAGAAGGTCAATCTAATATCACGAAATTCAATATAATCCCTACTCCCTAGTCAATATTTAATATTTGAAAATAATTATTGCATGAGTGAGAGAAGAACCTAAACCCGTTCATCCACACTAGCCAACAACCCCTTCCCCTCCCCCTCCCACTTCACTCTTCCCTTCCCCTCCCCGTTTCCCTGACTCTTCCCTTCTCCTCCCCTTGGCCCCTCCCCCTCCCCTTTTCCCTCCCTTGCCTCTCCCCTCCCCTTTGCCCCTCCCCTCCCATTTGCCACTGTCCTCTCCCGTCCCCTCTATATACCGCCCTCCCCTCCCAGCCCCTCCCCCTGTTCTCCCATTACACCCTTCTGTCTAGATCATCTAAATGATTCTAAATCCAGTTATTCAATATCGACACCTGTTGAATGTGTCATGATTCTCGTAGTGTCCGTACCACTTTAGCATTGCTTCTACTACATTTGAAAACACATGGGACGAGGAGTGAAGTATATCTTTACACAAACCGTGACATTTAAAGGCCGTCTGTACTAGTACTAGGAGGGATTAGACCAGCCAGGGTGGTTGCTGACAGGTGGCTATCTTATCAACTCCGCTCTCAATTAACATAAGAAAAAGAGGATCATGGGGGACCAATGGTAACCAATTATTAAGCATTGTTTTCTATATAGAGAGAGCAGGAACTGTAGCTACAAGTAGTACAGTGGGGCTTTAAAGAGGTATTTGAGTTCCGGTGAAGATAATAACTTGTGAGCTTCTTCGTGCTCTATACGTCAGTTTGGAAGAATATTATGATAGTCGAAACCCTGAACAGGACTGCTCTTAAGATGCACTCGAATCTAAACTATGACGAGAAATAGCTGAAAAGTATCGACCAAACGTTCATGCCACACTACATTTCTGTGCGCAGAATAAGAATAAGAAAAATATTAAGTCAATTTTTTTTCTTCATCCAGATGGTCCCAAAGCATACATTATATATGTTTATTCTGTACTACATAATAAACCTTTTGTAAGGAACTTCTTGGCAACGACCTTCACATTACAATCGCATGACCAACACTCAACTTTATATCTACATTTGTACATGAAATATTGTTTAAATGACTCTGATATCTGGAGCCCTTCCATGTTGTTCCATCTCAAAACTTTACAAAAATAATACTGAAAATAGTTCAAAAGAGTAAATGATCAAATCATTGCAGACACTCTGCCAATATTGACAATCCATTTTCCCATTATGTAAAACTACAGCCGCGCAGCTCTGTCCCAGGTCTTAACACTAGTTGTTTCATGTTCATACATCATACAGCCCGTTCAAGAGATTTGACATTTTGCAGTCTAACACATGACGGGAGTAAATTAGGAAATTATGTTATAATGGGAGGGGATTTTCTTCCTTTTTTTGCTGACTAGGTTGAGATTGACATTACAGTTATTTTCGGCAGCGTCATGTGTTTGCACGAGAGGGCAGATCTACCTTGGACGGGTTTCAAAATTCATATCTTAACAACCTTAATGTAATCCGAAAGAGATGTGGCGAATTCTGCTTACTTCATGCAATCATTTAATGCAATTCCTCATTAAGAGTGTAATTATGAAGAAATAAAGCAGGTAATCTCACAATCTGTATAAAAAAAAAGTAATTTCTGTGTACGATGTAAATCTTCAGTTTTATGTGTGCATAGACCCTTCTGGTTATTTTAAATACTTGGAAAGGGAATGTATGGATTACATTTACCGTACAACTTCATCAATATCGAGAGGAGAATCGAAAACAAATATTCCGGTCCCCCTTATTTTGAGAGATCCAATAATGCCCCTTATCTGAAGAAGGATGCTAAACACCTCATTAATTTGATCGGCTATAAAAAGATTAGAAAGAGGATCCCAGATCCTGAAAGACTGATTCTGAAAAGAAAATCTTCTGTCTCCAAGAAAAAGGAGTTGTTTGTTTCGTTTTAACATTTCAAAATCCACTGTCTTTATACCAATGATACTAGTTCAACAACAATAATTTAATCCGGGCTAAATACATTATCGCCACTTTCGTTGATGACAGATATGGAACAGAAAGAAGGAAAAACGGATATTACTCGGACAGTTCAGTCAGATCAACATCAAAATAAAAATCCCTGTTTCGGCAACACTTACCGTTATAAAGGGGATTACGTCATCAAACCAACCGCAGAGCGAGGATATGTTGATCTAAAAAGAGAATAGAAAACCATAATTTCAATTTTTTTTTTAATTACTTTACTCTAGTCTAAGACATAAAATACTACATTTTATTTTTCTGATTTAGCCGTTTTTAATGTGAAACATACATCGGATGATTTTTTATTATCATTTTTGGGTTTTTCATACAATATAGTACAAGAAATAAGATATGATATGTACTTATTATGTTCGCATTCTATGAGGGCGTGCTCAAAAAATCTAAATCAGGACACAAATGTAATCATACGTGTAAGTTAAGTCATTATATTTTCTCCACCCGAATTCATATTTAGAGTTTTCGAAGAATTCCAGGCGTAGGAAATGGTCACTCTTGATCGCTGACGAATTGGTCTATGCCTGACCTATGGTCACGTGAGCTTACAGTCATTGACCACTTTCCCTGCGGTTTTCTTTTTCTTCTTCCTCTTCTTTTTTTAATTGAAATCTTTCTTCAATCATCAGTTGATCAGATCTTAGATAAATCCCATCTCGTGATTATCCAATTCGTCTTTCCATAGATTTACGAAGTATTTTGACGTCGTGCGCGCACGTGACATCTTCTCTCTAGGCTATATATAGTATTTTAAAAATGACTGCCAATAATATATTTGGTCATTAGATGAGATTACGAAACATTGAAATAATCCATTACGATTTACGAGTAGAGACTATCACTGTAGGTGAAAGATTGTACAGTATTTCGTAACACCCAGGGTAAGTAAGTGAAAAATAGGGTTAAGCAAAGATATCATGTTATGACAAATTTTAGACTTTAACGGTCAAGGCCAACTAAAAAGGGTAAGTGGGTTAAAATTTAACAGCATGATTGCAAACACTTTCGAAAATCAGCTCAAGGGCAATTTCAGTACCGAATTGTGTAGTCCCATAGAAATAATGTTCGGATTACGTAATAGTCATTGTAATATCGCACATTTGAAAAGGTGCTGGACAATGTTATTGAAATTGCCTCACGTTGATTTTTTGAAAGTCATTGTTAAACATCCATCACAGAGAAAAGGGCAATTTCTGTGTGGTATAGGAATTATTGGCCACACTACTACCCCGCCCCCTATCGGTCCATCCTCCTCCCCTCCCCTCCCCCAGCTCATCTATCAACAACGGTATGTAAGTGGCAAGGAAAAAGGTGTATGGTGTGCAAAAAGAGAGAAAAAATGGAAACGTGCTGTAAATCACACACACCGTGTAAAGTAATGTACCTAGCATTGTGAAACACATCATGAAACATACACAATTCAGTCCAAGTCTTTATACATTAAACCAATCCTTTTTACTTGAAACTCCTACTATCCTCCCTATTAAAAGGAATTAAACAAAAAGAATGAGAAACCCACAAATTCTATTGTAGTCAAAGAATCACTCGCGTATATCTGCAAAGACTACTTCAAGGGCCGCCAGAGTCTTACATTATGTTATGGACATGTATACACTGTAGATGTTTGTCATTTTAAAAGTTCGTTGATCATCTCTTTCATTTTTATTACCTTCTATAAACGGAAACAGTAAATGACTAACGGTGTTCTGTCATTTTACAAGAAAGGTCATTTCCTCATAATTAAATCAAAGACATCATGATTGTGATAAATGTTCAAATACCCCAAGTCTCTTAGCACCCCCCCCNGTTAAATTTAAATCGTGGCATAAACGATTATCATGAAGAAAAAAGAAAGAAAAAAAGAAAGATATATTATGAAAACGAACGCGTGTACATGTAATTCCCAACCATCCGATTTATGAATATCAACTCCCCCTTCTCTCTCTCTCTCTCTCTCTCTCTTTCTCTCATTCCCTTCCCTCCCCCTCTCTCTCTCTTTCTTTCTTTCTTTCTTTCACTCCCTTCCACCCCCATCTCTCTCTCTCTCACTCTTCCACTTTCACCTCACTACTGTAAATTAAATGATATAAGATGTTTTGAGTTCCCCATAAAACAAAATTAAGGAGATGTGGGCAATATAGGTGATTCATTCCCCTTCAAAACAATTTTATATTTTATATCTACATGTAAATACTGCTATTTCAAGGATATCGCGTGTACACGTGTATGTGCATGCGAGTAAAATGTGAAGAAATCCCCTCACCAAACAAATCTTCGTCACCTTCGGCTCTTCATAAAAAAATGATCTAGATTACATTAAAATATATCTTTTACCTGTTCACTGACATCATTAATCCAATGATATGATTATTATTTCCTGGGTATGATTATAATCCAAATTGCATCAGTATAGGGTGTCCACATTCCATCCAAAGCTACAAAACTTCACGTTCATACAGTTGTCCTTAAAATCCATATCAAACCAACCAATCAATCACAGCACATCACAGTCCTAAAGCATGTGCTTAGAGAATCACCAAAGACGTCTGATATAGCCAATTATACTCCAAATGAAAATCCTGAAACCATCTAAGGATAATATCTGACACTCAAAGTTTTACCGCTAAAATATTTCCTTCAAACTCTCCCAAAACTGACTTATCGAGTAATATTCACGCTGGGAATGGGGTAAAAGAAAACCCACTTTGACAGTTTTGATCGCTCTGACGAGTTTAATAGACGAAGGAAGTTCAGCTCTCCCATGTCTGGCGTGAGTAATACGATTCAAGTTTGGATTTGGCATTAATCAAGTTGGACAGGGTCCCCATTCCCTATGGGTGCAGGGGAGGGGGCATGAGTGGGTGGGGAGGGGGGAAGAAGGGGGCGATATATATATATATATATATAATTATACATACATAAAAGTGCGAGAATTCTCAATTTTGACATGACAACGGGTGTTCCAGAATATGTAGGCGTGAAGAATATGGTCTAGGAACCTGAAGAAGGCCTCACAATAAAATGTTTAAGTACAGCTACGTCTCACGTTCCTAGACCATTTTCTTCACGCCTATAATAATCAAACAAACGGTAGCTTACTCTATATAGGTACCCGACACAAAATTACTTTTCTGACCGGATTACAAGATATAGTTTGGGATAAGTTGATCCTGCGTTCCTTTCTTGCACAATGATAAGCACTCTTTAAATACGTGGGGAGAGAAGAGAGAGACAGGTACGGAAACAGAGACAGAGGCAGAGACAGAGAGACAGAGAGGAAAAAGAATCAAATTATGACTTGTATTAAACCTGTGTTGTGCCAAGAATAAAGTCTCCATTCTTTTGTTCACTTATTATTTACTTATTATTTACTCATATTTTGGCACAAGATTGTCTCTCTAGATCCTATACCATAACCCACATGTCATAACATATGCCACTAAAGAATATGTTTCTCCTTCATACCAGGGTTAGAAGAAACAATTACAGATAAAATACGCTTTTAAATGTTATAACTAAAGGGGCAATTAACTAACCAGGTTTCTGAAAAAACTCACCTGATAGTGGATTACTTCAATCATTGTAATCATCTGATTCCCGTAAGATTGACAACACATTAAAAAGCGATGATACCCCCACCTTCCCCACGCCTTTCATCATTGCCTTTGTATGCTAGCTAAATTAGTTTCGTATAATGTTAACTTTTTAGATTATTCAAAATACAGTTTATCCGATTTCGATTTCGATATAACTTGAATCAATTTCAATATAAAATTATTGACATGATCCCTCAATGTCCTTCAACTCCCTATTAATTATCTATTCTTAATGAACATGAAGGCATTACATCAGGGGATTTTCACAATTTTTTCTCTAGCTCTTCATATTTACCAAAGAGCAGCCTCTAAATCCATGCATAATCGTAGCATATTAAATTGTCCTCAGAAAGCGAGATGACACGCCATCGGAAATATCAAAAGCCCCCTTTTCGGAAAACCTACCGATGTGGGGCAGGTAAAGGGAGACGTTTAGCACAAGAAACATGACCCAAGGGAAACTTCTACTTCAAGTTCAATGTTCATCCACTTTGATTCATTGAAATAAGAAAAAGAACCAACTTATATAATCCAAAATAATACATCATCAAAGAAAGTCAATAAATAATTATAGCAATTGAGTGGGGGACAAACCGGATAACCCTTGTGTAAGAACAGTTACAATTGTGATGATAATATATATAGATACTGTACAATATTAGAATCACAAAAAAGTCCCCGCTTCCTGAGAAAATACATATAATTACAAACAGCAAGAAAAAAAATCAGTAATGATGATAAAAACATGCTGATATAGAACCAGTTCCCGGTCTTGATGGTAAGGAGTCGTTCCATACATGTTCCAAAAGAGTGCATTGTGGTATGGCCTGAAAGTGTGAAACGGTGGGTGGGCAAGGGGGAGGGGGGGGGGGGAGAGGGCAGGAAATGCTCCCCAAAAGACTATATCAGTTGTAATCATGTTTGGCGACTCGGGCTTCCTCTACTTCAAACAATCATATGATATCATAACCGGTCAACATCATGATTTCCAACAATCGAAATAAAAATTAGTTTCCTGGCATAAACATCAATTATGATGAATGATGAAGACAATTCATGGGATTTCCCTGAAATCTTGCCAAATTACATTTGACGAATGACTTTCCGCTCAGGCTTGGGGTAAAGTGAAAGGCATTCAAAAATATGAACACAATATGCAAAAAGGGTCACTTTAAAAATGTTTGCAACGTAATTTATTTATAAAACATTGGCGTAATAATAAATATGTCATTCCATCAGGCATTCATATTGAGCAATAGATCTTAATATCTTTCCATATTTAACATAAATAGCAATAGAGATACCGTGTAACAAGAATAACACAATCAACGAATAATACATTGGGAAAAGTGGTGATTTTCTGAAAGAAATAGGCTACAAATCTAAGTATGAAGGCTTTCCATAATGGTTTATGAATAATGAATACAAAGTGCGAATAGATTAACAATAGAAATGTTCGTTGTCATTTTTCATTGCAAGTGCACTTGGGGGAAGGGGGAAGGGGGGGATTGTTACCCCCTGAAACCCCGAAGTAACGCCCGTTTCGAAATTTGGGTGACGAAATATGAAAGGGGTATCACGTAATCCCCCATGGGGTCACATCTGTTCCCCATGGGATCGAGTACTAGCGGCTGCCGAACAGATGGACTTCCGAGTTTGACATGTTTATTCATTTGGGGGTTACCAGTTGGCTAGGTTGAAAGAATGCAACGGGTAATGCTTGTACCTATCAATCTGAAATTGATGAGGTAAGGGGAGGGGTAGTGGTGATGTAATTCCCTCCCATATGATTATCACCAAAGAGAATGGAAAATAGGCTGTGGTAAAATGGGAAAATGACTTAAAGAGAAGGTTGAGTTGTGGGAAGGGGTAAAAAATAATTTGTGAGCGTTATCATTGTTATTATGCAAGGGTGGAAGAACATCAGATTAAACATGTTCCTTAAAAAGCATGGCTCTTCAAATGCCTTCATATTCTAAATATGACATAAAATACGTAAAAATCGGGGGGGGGGGATTTTTTCGCCATGTGCTCGTGTAGTCCCATGTACATCATTCTGTGTACAGTACTTGTAACTTTGCCAAGATTTGGCCAAATTTCTTATCATTTTGATGATTCCAGAACCTTGCAATACACACGAATACTTATATACTAGATGATCAACCTTTTCTGATAGATTCCACACCGTTTCTTTCACAATTCAATCCCATGACCAGAACTCAACTTTATCTTTAAATGAAATATGGAGAAAAGAGAGAGAACAAAAATAGGGGATGGAGAGGGGGGATAGAAAGAGAGACAGAGAGAGAGACATTGAGAGGGAGAAAGGGAGAGAGAAAGAGAGAGAGAGAAAGAAAGAGAGAGAGATAGAGCGAAATGTCTTGAGGCACAATTGCTCAAATAATAAACGATAGATATGTTTCAAAGATATTATGATTTTCTGTTTGTCATTGTCGCATATTATTATGTCAGACTTTTCATTTTCGGACTGTTTTAATTTTTAAAAAGCGCCGTGGTCGAGTAGTTAAGTCGCCGACTGTCGATCACAAGGTCCGCGCTTCTAGACCCACCTCGGCACTAATGTCCTTTGGCAAGACATTGATCTACATTTGCCACACTCAACCCAAGTGATGTAAATGGGTACCTGGCATGAATGATTTCTTTGAAATGCTAGAGCGGCGTATAAATGGCAGCACAGCTAAAGCCAAGGTAATAATCTCCAAGTTTGGAAGCGCTATATTGTAATAAGCGCTATATAAAAACTGAGTATTACTATTATTATTTGTATTATTACCCCACCCCTCCCTTCGTAATGCTCTCATAAGAGTCATAACCCCAACCCCCTCAAGCTGGCTGATGCTTTTTTGAAATAATTTTAGGCCAATATGATATTTACACTATTGGTTCTAAATAACGTTTTGCTCAAGTTTCCAGGGTTGGCGGAAAGCAAAGTGTTGGACACAAAAGAGGGATTGAATAAAATCACAAGGCATAATTTTTCATTACATACAACTTGAAATGAATAAAACTTTCAACAACCACGCAGTGTCATTTATAATATTATGACTCACAATTATAAATCGTACTGGATCTTAACTGCGATTGGTTGTTGAAAGTGTATGACTGATTTATAGAATGTTAAATGGTGAAGAAGAACAAAAAAAATAACATTACATCCAAACAATATCCAAAATTCTTAAAATCCAACGAGCCTCAACATATAAAAGCACATAAAGAACAAATAAAAAGAGATGCAGAGAAAAAATCCAATTCGTCGGCCTGAGCCGGCTGATTTCGAAATACTAAAGATGGTTATCAGATTGAATATGTAACAACAGGCAAGACTGGTAGAAATTCAAAACATTCTATTTCTGTCCATCCAGTGACCTGGTATCAAATAAAGAGGTCGGGGCAGTACGTGTTGACCTCCCAGCCGACCGTTTCCTTTGCTAGAGGGAGAATTGTCTAATCAAAAGCACGGGCCTTATAAACCAAGGGGTCACTAGACAGAGGGAAAATGATAAAAATGACGGATAGCCACACCACCACAAAAAAGGTAGGTCCATATCATATGAGAAATATCGAGCTTGGACAGAAATGACGGATGGCACGCGAGTGGCTTTGACAGTTGAAGAAGGACGGTCGAGTGTTGCGGATGACTTGTTTACAAACAACGGGAATGAAGATCGAGAGGGATGCGTTAAACTTGAAATGGGGCAGGGGTGGATCAACCCCTGCACTGATTTCGGTTGTTGGTTTGTTTCTGTGTGTGTTAAGGTTTTGTTTTAACTTATCACAGATTTTGTGGAAAATGACCCCCTACTGCGCTTCATTTCCCTCTGATTTGTGGTTTTGTTGTTTTTTTTCGTTTAGGGGGGCAATTTTCAAGGAATCCCCCCCCCCCACACACACACACACCCAGACATACATCCAATTTTACAAAATCCTGGGTCTAACCTGGGGAGGAGACAAAGAAACTGACGAGTCCACCCTTCAAAAACTCGCGATTCACATGGACCCAAAACAAATAGATTAAAGTGAACAGATCTTTTTTTTTTTATAGATAAGACAAGATAATATACTGACAAAACAATGCAAAACGACAAAGTAATATCAAAGTTATTTTAGTACTTGGACACGTCATCCTTTTAGAGGATCAACATTGTCAATAACATCTCAAGCAAACGATAAATCAACGACAGGATTGTTACAGTTCGAGAAATAAACAATGGTTCATATATTTTTCATTTCTTGAGTGAGGGGGCGCTATTGCAGGTACATCGGCGGAGTATATTTTAATAATTCACGCGACAACTCGGCTACAGATTCATTGCCCTGCCCCCCCCCACCCAAATAATAATTATAATAATAATTATCGGTGACCACCATGATCAACTGAGGGGGTGGAGATGGTGGCGGGGTGTCAGAAGCACCTGACAACACCTGCCACACACATGGTAACAGTAGTGGGCGGAGTCCTGCTCTACCCGACAAGTTAACACCTAAAGAACCCAATACTATACTTTACCTTTTCAATCATAATTTGAAACGCCTGGAAGGGGATGCAAGAGGCATACGAATGAATACGCCATGGAGTCTTTAATAAATTCATGTACAATTCATTTTCGAGTAGTTTCTCTCTAATTACTAGAAATCAAGATGAAGACGTACATGTAAAATAGCGTCATATTAAAAATAGCTTGACAAAGAAGAAGACGATAAGTATGATAATATCATTTTACAGAACAGAGAGACTGGAACGGGATAATAGAGTAATCGCCAATTATCGTACACTGTCCATCTCCATACTTTGTAGTTTTTTGTTTTTTGTTTTTTCGATATTGACCTTCCTATAATCCAGTTAATAATATAAGTTGCCATTGTTGCTATCTCTCATTCTCATTCAAAGTTTGGCATACCTTCCTGTGCCCCCCCCCCCAATATATATCTCACTCCCTACCTCTTTCTTCCTCTCTCTCGCTCTCCCTCTCTCTCTCTCTCTCACTCTTTCTCTCTCTCTCCTTTTCCCTCTCCCTCTCTTCCCTTCATCTCCCTTTAATTTAAATTATGTTTGCATTCTCCACTCTCATCTCGTGAATATTGCTATTGAGTGAGAAAAAAAGTAGAAAGCACCGCCGGTCGAAAGAAGGCCTATACAAAAGTCATGCACATAATAATAATATCGTCCTCATTTCCCTGGCCGTATTCAAGCTGATATTCCCCCTCGATCTATACCGGCACAATATGCAATTGAAAATCGATCAATTCTGCATCACTGCGCAAAGTGACTC
>BEXV01000086.1:64740-86648 GCA_003118195.1 Hemicentrotus pulcherrimus | reverse complement strand
GATTCTCTCTCATTTCACTGGCGTTGCATTTTTCAAATCAAAGAAAAAAATTACCATACACACATAAGGTTGATTAATTTATGATCGAACACGATCGCAACCATTTTCGAAAAATCCACTTTTGTGTAATTTCAATACCCTATTTTACATCCCATAGAAATCATGTCCGGATAATGTAATACGTCATTCCCATGTTCTCAATAGAGGACGCACAAGGCTACTGAAATTGTCTTAGGTTGATAGTCTCAAGTAGTTGCGATCGTAGTTGATGATTTTTAATATAAATTATCATATTATTCTATACACGATTTGCAATACTTTACAATCATATTTCAATTGCAACAAACATTGTAAATATATATATATATATTATCTGATCAACAATGTACTTACATCCTTCCCTACAAAAGCATTATCACCCTAAATTAATCTGTCTGGTGCAAAAAAAAGAGCTTTGTATCATGACAATAATTAATACATTGCATAATCAAGTTAACTATAGCTTTGGCTATACTCATTTGGGAATGCATGTTAACATCAAAGTAAATATTGGTTAAATTGATTTCAAACAAACAAGTACCTGGATTAAGTAGTAGAGGTAATAACATACAGTTTGAGAGGTGGTTACACAAATAATGGACGGAGGATGAGGAAGAGGAGAAAAAGAAGAAGAAGGAGGTAGGAAGAGCAGGAGGAGGAGGAGAAGAAGAAGCAGAACAAGCAGAACAAGAAGAACAAGAAGAACAAGAACAAGAAAAAGAAGAAATGATAATATTTAAACTTTGCAATGAATGGAGTACTAATCCATTTCTTAGATTGACAAGCGTTATATGAATAAAACTAAGGTAGGATGTAATAAAGTGAAATGTAAATGTTACAAAGTAGTTGCAAAAATTTGCTCGGGGAGGCAGGCATAGTGGCCCAGTTTTATTTATTTTTTTTTTTTGGGGGGGGGTAGGGTTAAAATGAGCAATGTATAAGATCAAAAGAAATGGTTCTAATGTTTTAAACGATATAGCATACACTTTAAATTCCACCTTCTCATGATTGGTTACATCACATACTCCAATTGCACATATCAATAATTGTATGCGTTTATGTAACTGAATGATAATATGTCTGTTTGAAGCCAGAAGAACAATTATTTGTAAACTACAACATAATACTAATACCCATATGGCTCTGAACAGATACATGCAAGTTCAATGCAATAACATTTTCCTAAAGACACTACACACATACGAATACATCACTTGCTATACTTCTACATAATCCATAACAAAAATCAAATGCAGAAGAAATACAATGCCTTAATGTGTTTTCTGCAATCAAATGGTTTGCATCAGTTTTGCTTCATTAGTTATAAGATTTTTTTCATTTTTTCTCTCCAGAATCTAGAAGCAGTGATACAGCATGACCAGGTCTTAGTCCTGGGTAGAACCAACCAATGATTGATAAATGAACGGGAGTGCCATGGCCAAGTGGCTTAAGGCGCTTGACTGGAGATGCGAAGGTCGAGGGTTCGAATCCTGACATGTCACTAATATCCTTTGGCAAGTGTAGATATTAACCTACACTTGCTACTCTCCATCCAGGTGTTAAATGGGTACCCGGTAGGATGCGACCGATATTTTTGGCCAAACAGTTTTTTGAGCGTCAAGTAACGCCTCGTCGGAATGCTACCCAGGGAGTGGAGATTGTGCACACAGTGTGTGCGGGCAAGCACTGAATCCTATGACCAGGGTAATAGTATAAAAGAAACATTTGTATTACGTGCTATATAAGCGAAATATTAGTTTTATCATCACAATTTCTCCTTCATGTCTTGGTCTCGGGACCACATATCTAGACAACAACACTGAATACAAGGAGAACATAGATGGAGATTGTTCAAAGCTTGTGGCATAAGATTTCCCATCCATGGCAAATGATGTCTTTGGTAAGAGGTAAATCACCAACATTTGATTTTGACAGATTATCTGCTAGGGACCAAAATGGACTTGACTAAAATCTGTCATCAAAAAGTTTAACCCTTCAGGTTCTCAGCAGATGATATTATCTATCCATCCATCCATTCGTCCATTCATCAACAATGCTTTGGCAGTCATTTAATTATTGCATTACATAATCACAGTATCATGCCAATCTTCATTGACTTCTATGGCTTCAAGATCAAAGATCAGATATTTTGTCAAACTGTTCCATTCACTATAAATGCATGTATGCAACTTGAAATATAGTACCACTAACTACAAAATGTTTTGCTCAATATTCCATGATACATTCACTGAAATCCATTGGCACAGACAATGGTCATCGTTTCAAAATAGAATGGTACAATGCAGTACATACCTTCATGTTAAAAAGATAAACAGTCATTATTGGTCATGAACAAGATTTTTGTTATATTTATAAATATATATCTTTAAGTGATGGAATTGTAAAAAACTACTCAAATATATATTTTTCTTTTGTTGCTTAAACTACACTAAAAGAAACAAACATGGAGGTACATGTATACAGAATCTCTTTTGAGAAGCACTTAACAGATATAAAGGGAAAATGAAACTTTTTTGTTAAAAAAAATTTGTTCTTTATCTTTGAGTGATCAAAATATAAAATAGCTCCACACAATATGTAAGATATACTGTTAGCCATAAAAATAACTTACAAACTGGCACCATAATACTGTCATAGAAGAGGTATTCTCTAGAACATGCCGATAAAATGTCACCAAATTGTATTTTTCATTTTGTAAGACATAACAAACATATATGTCTATTATAAGGGATTGGGTATCTTTGCCTCAGATTGTAAACAAAATCATGCTGCAATCATAATAGTTAACCTTTAGGTCAGTCAGGAATCCCATGAATTTACTAGCCAATTGCCTGTCTGATTATCAAGATATTTATGACTGGAATTCGAAATAACAAAAACAGCTTTTATAACACTACAGTCCATTGGAGGAAATGAGTACGATCAAACCGGTCACTCAAAGATTTTTACTTTTTGAGGCACTTAATGATCATTTTGAAGTGCAATTTTTGTAGGGCTTCAATATTACACCATATCACAGACACTGATAACACGTAGGGCCATGCATCTCAGATTTGTAAAACTGAAAACATTGTTAAACGATGCCTTTAAGAATGAAAGAGATGAGGCGGATAGAAACTTAGATGGACCGCCAGAATAAGAGAGTAAACAGCAGGTCCATCACTCATCTCAGCCTATCTTATGGCTCAAGACAGAAACACTCTGCAGAACCATCAACAGGATCAGGTTGCCAAAGTAGAAGCTTATTGCTTGTCCGTACGTACGATAAAAGAATAGTCTGGCTTTCAATTAAAGCAATATTTTGTCATTGTCAGTTATGAAAACACATCTTTTTGATTGCCACCACATGAGTTCATGGGTTGCCAATTTGAAATATACTCTCCCAGTATTATCAGGGATTACTGTAATAACAATATATTTCAGAATGAAATGGCTTTCAATTCCACGACTTCAATACCATACATGAATCATCCCTCAAACAACTGTTGCTTACTGTGGGGAAGCCCAGCATAAGAATATACTTTCTTGATTTACAGCTTGGAATTTGCTATGTTCTCCCGCAGAAATGGTCCAATGTACTTGTAAGCATCAGGAACCTGTGTGTGATAAATATGTATATAAGATAATAAACTTGTAAATTCTTAAGAAATTTCACAGGGCATACTATTGAAGCCTTCAAGAAAGTTCAGAGATTAAGTTCTGAGCGATTCATACATAAACAAGAACGTGCACTCGCTTTCTTAGGCGTCTAACTTCAAACCGGAAATGAGCTAGGGTAAAACTTGAGTTGTTCTTGAAAGCTACACAATCAAAAAATGAAAGATTTAGCACCAAGTTAGAGGTTTATACCTCAAATATTTCTTTAGGTATAGCATTAAGGAGAAAGCAGGACAGACACACATCTACAAACATGAATCGGAGATAAGAAAACAGCAAGTTAGATATTTCTTAGAGAAAAAGTAATACTAGACCAAGTGTTTTTTACAAGAAAATCTCCATTACATGTACAAAAACAAAATCGTTCAATGACTTCATTTGCACATGCGTACTTACAGGATTGAAAGATTTGTCTCATGTAATTCCAATACTGACATTTTCCTAATTACTGGCCTTCAATATGCAATTGATATTTGTCTTCAAATGGGAATAAGGTAGCATGTGTACCAGCTGATGTTAAGAAGAACCTCATTACATGGAAAAACCTTGGCATTAATCCATGAAAAATTACAGCGATAAGGAAAGCTATGCAATCTGATAATTTTGTAGTATTTCTAACACATCATCAAAATGACTATCGACAAGCTCACCTCTTTCTTGTTTAGGGGCGACATCTTGGCCCACTTGTACAGGTTCTCGTAGACGTTGCCATCATAGCGTCCAAGCACTGAGCTAAGCATCTTATCAGGAACATCAAAGGCATCAACCAGGGTCACTGCGATGGGTCGGATCACCGCTAGCAGGTCTATCAGCTGACGCTCCAACATGTTCAGTTGTTCACCATTCATATAACCATCCTGACATTATAAATAGATCAACCATTACTGGCAAAAATACTGCAAAGTATCATAGCATTTGAATATTGAATGTACCTGCGATGTGCTCATAAACATCAACCCTTATTTCTTTCCCTTTCCCTTTCTCGTTTTTTCTTTTTTCTTTTCCTTTTTTCTGAAACCTTCGGAGAGGAGAGAGAGGAGGGGCATACTTTCAGTGAAAATATGTCCTTAAAATAATGATAATAATAATCTGGTTTTATATAGTGCTTCATACGAAATACTGTCTCTAATGCCTTTACATATATCATCACCCTAGCCATCACCCACTCCCTGGGGAGTATTCCTACCTAAATTCCTACCTAAATGGTCATCGTGAGGGCATATGGAAATGACTAACACAAAGGGTTTTATCATCCTACCACGTCCTCATTTCTCTATTGGGTATGGACTTCAAAGGGTACAGAATAGCGCTGCTCGGCTTGTGACTCTCACTCGTAAATCAGAGCACATAACTCCAATATTGAACTCACTACATTGGCTTAAAATTCACCACCGCATATCCTTCAAAATTCTTCTCCTGTGCTACAAAGCTATCAATGGCTTAGCCCCCTCTTACCTTTCCGATCTCATATCCTTACGTTCCCGTACGTCGTCACGAACACTTCGTTCATCTTCCACATTACTGTTAACACCTGGACCCCGCACTAACACCCGGTATGGTGACCGCGCCTTTTCAGTTATTGCCCCCGCTCTCTGGAACAAACTGCCCGCCTTTATTCACTGCGCCCCCTCTGTATCTCAATTCAAATCTCTACTCAAAACCTATCTTTTCAAATTGTAAATTGCAGTTGTGCGTCGGTCAATGGAGGTGCGCACCATATTTGTCTTTATTTAGTTGATTGCCACTGTTTTTCTTACCTTATCTATGTTACTTTTGTATTTTTGCTTTTTCTTCTAATTCAATTCAGCGGGTTATAGTCTTCTCTTAATCAGAACACTGTGCGCTTAGAAACATCAGTATTAAGCGCCTAATAAATGTTATGTATTATTATTATTATTATTGCAAATGTAGATTGATGTTTTGCCAAAAGACATTAGTGCCGTGTCGAACCCACGACCTTTGCATTTCAAGTCAAGTGCTTAAACCACTCGACTACGTCACCTTTACCCATACATTCAAATACATGTACACATTCAAATATAGTTGCAATGCTTACCTGTAGCAGATCTCCTTTGTTTTGGCTGATCCCGAAGATGGCATAGAACTGGCATAGTGTCATGAGAGCATCCAACGCTGGCTGTGAAGTTTCACTGGTGTTGACCCCATCAAAGAAGCTCTCCACACAGTACAGGTGACAGTGGGCCTGTTGGTTACAATCAAAAAGATATGAAAGTGAGATTACTTAAATACTTTGGTGTAGAGACATAGAGGCCTGGGCCTATATTCAATTCAATACTTAAGTACAAAATTAAAGCCTTTTACTTAGTATTTGGCTTAGATAAAATATGGCTGTGTATCTTACCCCAAATTCAAGACAGCTCCCTACCAGACTTAAGCCAATTATTTGGAGGCCTTGATTGGCAGATATATGGTTTTCTTATGCAGTATCATCAAAGATATTAACCTGCGCACAATTATATTAGCGCGCATTTATTGCGATGCGTTTAATTGCGCGTTACTTTTGATTGACCTTGTGATGTCACGATGCTTATCAGTACGTATTTACTTTGTGTCAGGTAAGTAAAATTCTAAAATGCGATTAGAATACGAGATAAGTAAACTTCTTAGCTTAGCCATTTACTTAGTGAATTTCTTACTTAGTCTAAGTATTGAATTGAATACCGGCCCAGGGCAACAACTTAAATAGAGTTGATATCAATAGGAACTTTTGTTGTGATTGATATCGATTGCAACTTTGTAAAAAAAGAGATAGGAGACTGGAAACTTGCAATTGATTGGAGGATTTTTGATTGATGTGGACCAATCACAACTCTTTATAAGACAGGCCCTGGTCATATCTAATATAATAATAATAGCACTCCAAATAATATGGGATATTGTCAAAGCACACATATCCACTAAGCAAGGTGCTCAAGCATTACCCCGTTTGCTCGGCTACCCATTTCGTAGAGCTCACAACATTTCAAGATAAAGTCGAGTTCTGGTCATGCGATTGCATATTGTGAAAGAAACGTTGTGGAATAGATCAGAAAAGGATCATCTAGCATATAGGTATTTGAATCATCAAAATTATATGAAATTTGGCCAAGTCTTGGTCAAGTTACAAGCACTGTACACAGAAAGATGTAAATGGGATTACATGAACATGTGGCATACAAATCCGTCCCGATTTTTATGATGCTACATGCCATATACAAAATATTAAGGCATTTGAAGAGCCATACTTTTCAGGGAACATTTTTAATCTGATGTTCTTCCACGCTAGCATAATACAATGATAAGGCTCACAAAATTATTTTTCACTTCTTTCCAGAACTCAACCTTCTCTTTAAGGAATTCCTTCTCAAGATTTCATCCCTTTTACTAACAAAATAAAGAGCCAATTAAGTATTCCCAAGTTCTGACCAGAATTTCAAACTGAAATATTGAATTGAAATTCATGAGACCTTCTGATGCAGTACCGTAACTGCCGAGCCAAGGCAAGTATCGATGCTATACAAGAGGCCATCATCATGATCACCATCATATGAAAATCAATGAAATTAAATGGTCCAATCCAATTAAAGGTAAACAATGAACTGTCTTTACCATTGCAGCCTTGACAAGATACATATGGCAGTTATTCCAGGCAATGGGTTGAGAATGACCCTTCTTAAGCTCCTCGCCGAGTCTTCTTGCTGCTAACATCACGACACTGAAAAGAAGATACAAAAAACCATTAAAGGAATCTGGTAACTTTGTCTCAGATTCTGAAACAAAATTCTGGATTTAGCTCATGATGAAATGATAATTATAAACCTTTAGGTCAGTCAGGAACCCCATTACTTTCACAAGCCGTTCGCCTTTCTGATTAGCAAGATATTTATGATTGGAATTACAAATTTTGAAAACCGTTCGCCTGAAGGTTTTCATAGCACTACAGTCTATTGGGGAAAATGAGTATGATAAAGCCGGTCACTCAAAGATTTTTACTTTTTAGAGGCACTTCATGATCATTTTAAAGCGCAATTTTTTAAGGGCTTCAATATTACACCATATTACAGACACTAATAACACGTAGGGCCATGTAGATCCTCTACAATTTGCCTACCAACCACGCAAATCTGTTAATCCACTTAGTTTCACAGCATATTGATACATTGGGTCGTTATATTCGTATAACATTTGTCGATTTTTCATCGGCTTTCAACACAATTCAGCCCCACCTCTTGATGAATAAGCTCACCGCTATGAATGTAAAATCCTCTAAAATACTCTGGTTTCAGGATTTTCTAACGGGCAGAATTCAAAAGGTATAAAACTATGTTACTATGATTACAGGTTCCCCCAGGGTTGCGTGCTGTCAGCACCATTATTTATCATGTATACAAACGATTGTATCTCGTCAAACGGCAATGTCTCAATTGTCAAATATGCTGATGACACAGCTATCATTGGCATGATCCATGACAACGTTGAACGCCAATATCGGGAGGAGTTACTCTTGTTTGAGAATTGGTGTGAAGAAAATTTCTTGGTACTAAACATAGCTAAAACGAAAGAGATGACCTTCAATTTTCGTACAAAGGTCAAAGGAGAGGATATACAGAGTGTCAAGAGTTTTAAGTACCTTGGTACAATAATTGACAATGAACTATCATGGAAAGATCAATGCCAATCTCTGTATGCAAAGGCTCAACAACGAATGTACTTCCTACGAAAACTGAATTCGTTCCATGTTGACAGAACCATTCTGATGCTATTCTACAAGTCAGTAATAGAAAGTGTAATGCTTTTTAGTTGTGCGGTTTGGTACGGTGGGTGCAGACAGGATAACCTTAAGAAATTGCAGAGAATATCCAATCATGCTAGTAAGATGACTGGCGAAGTGACAGATCTGAAACAGAAATGCCTGTGTACAATACTGAAACAGGTATCCCAGATTTTGGAAAATGTTAATCACCCCCTTCATCACTGCTATACCCTAATGCGATCGGGGAAGCGGTACAGATCAATGAAGGCTCGAACCTCACAATTCCTTAATTCCTTTGTCCCGCTTTCCATTCGTAAATACAATGAACAACTCCAGTCAACTTAAATAAGCCTGTATCTTGTCACTTCGCTAGTCATCAATTGCATGTTACCCTTTCCTTCCTTTTCAACCGAATGTACAAGTGTACCAGTATTACGAGCTAAGAAATAATTAATACCCTATGATATCATATGTTATTCCAAGTTTTAGTTATATACTGTTGAATTTATGAAGGAAAAAAGAAGAAAGCATTCAGCTGTAAAACCGTGACAAAGAATGATACATGTAATAGATACTGTTGATAATGATGATGATGATAATAATGATAAAAATAGTAATAATAAAATATAATAACAATAATATTTTAAGTTCTATACGCAATTTCACATTCCAATAATGTTGGAAGTCCATTTGTTTATCCTACTTTCTTATATCATTCCACTATGTAAAAACAATTTATATCCGTGTTTGCATAAGAATATATCATTGTACATTTGCTACTGTGTATTATCTATCTGTGTATATTATTTTCTATTGTATATATTGTTCTTTATGTAATGCCAACAACTGAATTTCCAAATGGACCAATCAAATTAATCTGAATCTGAATCTGAATCTGAATATCTCAGATTTAACATTGATAAACGATCCCTTTAATGGTTGAAGATCCTCAATGTGCTAAATGAAGACAATGGGTGATTTTAATTCTTTGGTTCAAAGGGACATATTACTAAAATGTTGTCGCTTTGTGTTTGGGAATCCATGTTAGTATGTCATTTATTAAATATCAGCTTCAAATGTTCCTCATGTTCAGAGCTAGTGCAGTTTTAGATACTGAAGTTACACTCAAAGTAATGGTAAAATCAACTTGTGAGCAGACGATTCGATGCATAGAAATTAACTGCGTGCACAATTAATGTTTAAATGTTTTAATGTTTAAATCTTGGCCCTGTGTTTGTAGTTAGCCATCAAGATGCCTAAGGAAGGAGATATGTCTCTCAGTCAAGTTTAGTAGGTCTGTCTGTAGGTAAGCTGCCAACCCTATACTTACATGTACATGTATCTCTTTCACTACAGCCTATAACTTGAAGCTTTTTGGCTCATTGTTTGTAGGCTTGCACCAAGATGCCCTACCTGAGGAAATCAATCGGTCTCTATACCAAGAATCTTGGTGAAAGGTCGGCCTACATTTAGTAGACAGCTCACCCAAAGACATAGGTCAATGACCACATACATGTACACCTCATGTTCTTACCTCTTGGCCCTATGTTTGTAGGCATCCACCAAGATGTCCTGTCTTAGGAAATCAATCTGTCTCTTAGCCAAGCATCGAGGTGGTAGATCTGCCTGGAGGTAGGCAGCGCAACCCACCAGGGTATCTCCAGACCCAGCCTGTCTGGCCACCTTCATTAGGTACCTGCATAGGATACAAAATATAGAGGCGATTACTCCAAACCATTCTAACGTAAGTACAGTCAAACTTGCTTTAGTGACCACCTGTCTATAAAGACCACCTGTCTACAAAGAACACATTTTTTTGTTACCCTTGAAAATGGTTTCTCATTGAAGCAAGCAATAAAGGAACCTGTACTTAAAGACCACCTGCCTATACAGACCACTTTTCTTGTCTTCCTTGGGTGGGCTTTATAGACAGGTTTCACTGTACAACACATGCCAAGAACTGTACAGGTAGTGCCAACTGCAAATGTACCATGGTGTACAAGTATAATGATGTCTTGCAATAAAAAAAAAAGGTTAATTACCCAATTATGTGAATAAACGATTACATGTGCCTAATTATTATATTGTTTTTTAACTTGTTTGATCAGTTTGGCAAACTATAATTGCATGGGTTGTATGAGGTATAGAGAGATACATATTTACTTCAATGAAGAAATACACTTGGAAGGAATCAAATTGATCTATCTTGGCAAATTCTGATGTGTTTGATGGACAACCGGTCCATCAATACACATGAATGAAGTCCAACCTATGGTTTTACTCTGATAAAACGCCTTGGACAACAAACAAAATTACCTGGCAGTCTGCAGAAACATAACAGTGTTTTCTCCCTCATAGGTGCTGGATGGGGCCGCCGTGCCGTAGAGTTCTGGGAAACCGCTGGCCTTGGAGTAGCCATGGCCACCACAGGACGTCCTTAGCTCCTCCAGGCCACTGGCCATGACAGAGGATGTGAAGGCCTTCAGTCCCGCTGAGGTGGCATGCAGCTATCAGAACCAAATAGAATTTTAAAGCCAATGGACAGTATTGGTAAGTATTTAGATGACAGTGGTTATAAAAATCAATACTGTTATAAATCGCAAAATTCATGAACAAAAGTGATCCTGTATTGATAATAATCTCCATAATAGAAAGTATTGACAAGCCCCATGAGAAAGCCTATGATACCCACCTCCGGTAGGGAGCTATAGTTTCCCTCATCCATCTCGGCCAGGCTCTCAAAGTAATGCTTCATCATCTCGCGTCCAGTGAAGATGAAGGCGTAGGCCGTGGCAAGGTTAGGGAAGATCTTCAGTTGCTGGCTCTGGTAGTCCAGGATCTTGGCTTCTTTGGTTCTGTACATGAATTAGAACCAAGCACAAATCAATTGAAAGTCAACCCATTGATTACTACAACCAGAGATTGCTTTGGCTTTGGTCTATTAACAATATGTCTAGGGTTCAGTGACACAAAGACTTAACTCCCTATTTTACCAAAATGAGTATTTGGTATTAAAATGTTCATAAAAATGTGGGTTTTCCAGGAAACACAAAGACTTAACTCCACCCAACACCCCATTGAAGTCTATGGCTAGTAAAACATAGACTTAACTCCTTAAGGCCCAAGTGTTAAGTGACACATAAACCACTTTTTCTCAAAATGGCCAAAATGGAGTAACATCTTTGAGTCACTGACCCCTCAATGTGTTATACTTAAACAAATCTATTAGCAATGTGTCATACTAAAATCTATCAGATCAACATGCTCTGAAATTAATTAGTGGTATCAAATTTGCTTGTCCTACCCTATCCAGTGGGATCAGAGTAAAAAGTGTCTTTAATTATCTTCTCTATCCAAAAGGTGAATATTAGCACACTGTATATGTTTCTAATCCCCACTCCTGCTATTATTGCATAGAGCCATAGTTTGAGTTGTTGAAGTATTTACAATTCCTATGGAAATCCCTGCCCCAAGAACAAAGTCCCCACCAGAATATGTTGCAATATATATCTTTGTGATTACACGTCACAACCCTAGCATAGCTGATGCAAAAGAAGCCCATCAGGGACCGTTTCACAAAGCCTTCTTTCAATGACAACAAATGACAAAAATCAGTGACAAATTTGCTGATAACCAATCAAAAGAAAGGGTTCCAGTAGCTTATAACAAAAACTGTCATTTGTCACTGATGACAAGTTTTGTGAAACGCCCTTGAGATGAACTATTCCAATCTCAATGAATTGACCTTATGTTTGAAAATGATTGCATTTCACAGCTTTCTCTCTAAACTAATGGTATGAAATCAAATATTGAGTCTGGACAGGGTCTCTCCTGACCACAGAAAAATGTTCCTTACCCAGGAATGAGTTCAGACTGTCGCCTCACAACGCTGTACCTGGTCGCTATGGTGGAACCCTTGGACAGGAACCAACCTGTGTTGCCCACGATCCCACTGCGGATCGGCAACATGCTGCCTTAGCTGATCTTCTTGTGAGGCGGAGGCACGTACGTACCATCTGGCATAACCTGTGTTAACCAGAGAAGGTTGAGGTCTGGTTAAGATGAAAAGCTTTCTAATCCCTTGTACGTCATTGTGCGAGAATACCATAGTAATAATAAAAATAATAATAATCAGTTTTTATTTAGCGCTTATTACAATCACTAAGCGCTTCCAAACCTGGAGATTATTACCCCGGCTTTAGCTGATCTGCCATTACAGTGCTCTAGCTTTCTAAAGATAAAATAATATGGATATTTATATAGCGCCAGTATCCGCCAGGCTCTGACACTCATCGCGCTGTACATTTTAACCATCACAAAAATATAACTTGCTCAACTAAAATAAAGTAAACTAAAATAAAGTGAAGTAAACAACACAAATTATTACGCTACATTGACATGATAACGCAATGTTTACACCCAATTTAGAATGGCTGCCTTAACGGTGAAGGGGTGTATTGCATTCAGATAGTTATCACATCACCAGTACCAGATCTGCTTTTCAACTTTAAGTTAAGAGTGAGAGGAAGTTTGTGAAATATAATCAACTACAAGATGATGGGAAAAATTGCCAACCTATAAGAACCGTTAAGTAAAACAGCCAAGCAACAAGCCAAGAAAGTAGAGAAAAGGGGCTGGTGTGCAATCAATAGTTCAGCATGTATATCATATATTGATGTACTTTGGATTATATCATCTGCTTAGACCTATGGAATGGCCTTCCTGAAGACATCAAAAAGTGTTTATCTTCTGATTCTTTCAAAACTCATCTCAAAACATAAATGTATACAAGTCTTGATCGTTTTTCCTGTTTACACGCGCCTTGAGCACTCCACAGAGTGGATTTGGGGCTATATAAGTCACATTATTATTATTACCAAGAAGAGCTTGAACGCATATGCTTTTTGCATGGAGTTTAGCCCTTTAGCCTCTAAAGAGATTTGTATCTGTGTTTGTATCTTAGTTACCAATTTGCAGGTCTTAGCAACCCATCTCACTTTGAGCGGATCTCATTTTGGTGTATTTTGTTCTTCAGATTTTGCAACATGTATCTAAATGCACAATATTAGCACATGAGAATGGTGAAAGGTCAAGGTCAAATGTCAGGGGTCATAGGTCTTACCTTTGAATGTCTCATGCACATGTTCTCTATGGGGATACGATAGTGGTTGAAACGCAGGAAGCCATTGTCAATGTTGTTATAGCCAAGCTTTGGTCCGATGTCTCCCAGTTCAACACCTAATAATAACATCAACAAACAAATTAAAGGAACACAATTAATTATTTGAAATCATTATTTTCATTCTTACATTTCAGAAAATTAGTTTATTCCAATACTTAGAAGAGAGCATAAATATATATACCCTCCTCTATTCTCATGTCAACATTCCTTGTAATTTTTCTTGACTCAAAGCTAAAATCATACCACTTCAATCTGTCACAAGCTTCAGCAACAACTGTTACTAGGTTCACTTTTTAACTTCTTAACTTCAGGAACTCAGGAACCAACACCATACCTAACCCTAAACCTAACATAAAACTCAATCTCAACCAAACCCTAACCCTCCATCTTTATCCCAAAAAATAAGGTTGCAGCAAATGTCGCCAGCAAGGAAATGTCACCAGAGCATATGTTGGGTCTACATCTTTACATGCTATGGCTTACCAGGATGAGGGAGGTGGGTCTCTAGACTGCGTAGCGGCACCATGAACATGTGAACTCCCTTGCGGCTCCCTTTGGTGTACAGCTGGGCAGCTACGATGGCGTGAGTAGCTGTCTTACCCACTGTAGCAAAGAGATATAAGGAAGGGTATGGACATGTGTGAAAGAGTTATTAGATTTGATTGCTACAGTCAGACAGTTATGCTTAGCCCAGCTATAAGAGTCACATAAGACCAATTGGCTTTGTATCAAGAATATTTTGAACAATTCTCAATCACTTATGCGATGCAAGCCATATCTGAACCTCCATAGCGCCAAGAACCTCAAAGGTGCAGTGCAGCATGTGAACAAAATTGCATCCTGCAAGTTGGACAAGTCAACAGAAGTAAGAGAGTCATCCTGGATTCTAATTCATCCTATAAGCAGCAGGACCATTCAGGTCAAGCTTCAATTCCCAGGTACGTAAAAGACGGACTGTGTACAAGGCACCAGCATATGCTTCTATAAGCGATGCCAAACCTTGAGATATGACAACAGTCTTCACCACGATGTGCCACGCCAAAGACATGTTGGAGAGAGATAAGTTCAAGAAATCCCCATTCAAAGGATCGATCGGCAGTTTTTTTCTGTGGCCCAGGAGGTGAAGTGGAGCCGACTATTGTACTCGATTCTCAAATTATATAACATGACTAGGAGGATTTCATACTCTAGCCTGCTTCATTGCATTCAATGGGAAGCTTTAGGAAGATGGTGGTTGGAGATGGATTTAGATCTCTATGCAGGCTGCACTTTGGATTGAATGCTCCGAGATAAACGTTTCAACAGACCAGTCAGAGGGTTGACCCTTGCCTACGTACGTGCATGGCTCTGAGCCTGCATCAGATTTGTTCATTTCTGCAGAATTGCCTTGTGTGGAGCTTACATGCATCTAGGCTTTACATGAAAGTGTATGACTATGCAGCATGAGCATGTTAAAGAAAACAACAATGTATGTCATAGTTGTGATAAACATTTGTGAACTATATCAGTAAAATTTAAAAACGGTTTCTGACCCAAGTGTTTTACTTGCATAAAATCACCAAAGCAATAATGTCAAAGCCACTTTGGTGTAACAGAAACCACAAAAATAAAGAGTCATCTTTTCTCCAGGTACATGAACGGGCAGGTGGGTGCTACCAGTAACACGTACAAACATGCAAATGTACAAGTGTACAAGTACCAGTACCTACACATATATGTATCTTGCATTACAGATTTCTGATTCTTCTCTCTTGTTTTTCTCTTTATATTCAAAAAAATCTGCATGCATGCTGGTACATGTATCTTGGTTAAACTATTCCTTTAACACATTACATTAAAGTGACTCAGTAACATTGTTGGTAAATGTCACTTTCAGGTATTATATTCTTTCTACTGTACTAACCCTCTAAAGTGCAAAAAATCCTTTTAAAAGAATTCTCAAACCACAAAGATATTTAAAGTTTTCTTTAAAGGTGTCAATGTGCAACACCCTTTTTACAATAAATTCTCCCAACCGTTTTTCAATGAAAATAAGACTAAGACATCACTTAAATGTCTGGAATGGTATCAAGAGCCAATTCATTGGTTTGTGATGATTTTTATTCACCTAAAATGTAATTAAATTGTTATAATACAGGTGGGAGAATTAAGGAATTGATCAGATCAGTTTTTCCTGATTTTTAGCATTAATAATGGTCTGTTTTCACTCAAACTTTCATATCATATTTTATTGTAAATTTAGCATTGAAGCCACTGGCTTAGGACTATTTTCTCTCATCTGAACAATGTTACCAAGTCCCTTTAAGTAAGGCACAACACAAGAAGAAAAAGAGACAGAGGAGGAATACAGGGACAAAGACAAATAGAGACTAGAGAGGAAGAGAGAGGAGGGAGGAAAATGGAAGGATGAGAAAAAGTAGAGAGAAGAGAGGGGAGGAAGAGAGAAAAGAGATAGGAAGAGAGCAAGACAGAAAGAGAGGGGAAACGAAGAGTAATTAATACATCAAATAGGAAGAGAGGGAGAGAGAAAGACCGAGAGCAAGATAGGAAGAGCAAGAGAAAGAGGAAGCAGAAGTGAAGAGAAAGAGAGAATGAAAGAGATGGGATGAAAACAAATGAGGAAAAGGGAATGTAAAAGAGAGAGATAGATGGAATCACTTACAGTTCCCTGGCCACCATTTCATGGAGGTGAGGGTTGGTGAATGGATCTCAAACTCTTGAGTTGTTGGGTCATACGTGGCTGTTGTCTCGAGTCCACGCAAAAAGGTTCCTAGTGCAAAACAGAGAATGTGGAGAACTGGATGAAACTAGTGCAAATAGGTACACAGGGTGAGGCACCAATGTACTCTTGCTCCCTCAATATTTTGAATGCTAATGAACAGTTTTCATGGGTCATTTCAAGAGAGCCCAAACTTAGTAATACATTACGGTAACTCTATCATATGGACGTATAAATATCAAGAAAATTTTCAAGCTCCAGTTATCAAACTATAAAAGGGAAATCATTGTTATTTGAGTTTTTTTCAAAGGTTCATTTCAAGTTAAATAACAAGAATCTTTCAAAATGTGCACATAACTAATCAAATTTTTGGTACTTTCTCTTCCTAAAAATATCAAATAATTTCTCTTTTTCAAATTCTATTTTTATTTTCTAAAGCAGATAAAAGGTACTATGTAATTTTAAATATTTCACTTGATCAAACATCTTGCTCGTGTCAAAGTCTACATGTATCTTAAACTGTATGTACATGTACATTGTATTAACAATAAAATGTTATCGACCGTAATTATATGTACATGTATGATGAAAAGAATGAAGTTAGTAACTATATACAGCACAACACAACGTGCAGTGTGGTGATGGATAGAAAAGGGTTGTGAAAATAAACTCTATAAATGATCTATCTACAGTGTGAATCTATTCTGCACATACAGTGAACTCAAGCCAAAGCGAAGCAAAGCTCATACAATGCAGTTAAGCAAGCATTTTTTTTAAAATTTATTTTTGGGGGCGGTAAGGGAAGGCAAAAAAAAATTGTGCACACTTTTGCATGGGGTTCAGATTCGCAAATGTTTTTCAAGGTGTTATTATAACTGAATCACAACATAACATTTCAACTACATGTATAATTTATGAATGTACATGTACATTTCTCATGATACAATCAAGAAGAGATTGTATTGTACAGTGGGCCTATGCATCTTATAATACAAAGGCTTTTATTTTTTTTATATTACCCCATAGAACTTTGCACTTTTGCAGAGAACTTTGCACCTTCCCATAGATTGCCCATTTGCACACATCTTCAGAGATCTGATCCACATTTCAAGATATCAGTAGATAGATACGGGTCAACGATTCTACTTAAACAAGCCAAGTGGACCTGATTTCAATAAAGGAAAATCATAGCCGAGGTGACTTGGCATAAACAATTGGTATTGTAACCAGCAACTTTGGTCAAATGAATCATTTCGACATAACATTTATATTGACAAGGAAAATTGGATAGGCTGATAAAATGTCAATAGAAATCAATGGAAGAAATAAATAATGTACTTGAAAAGTTAGTTTATGGGAGAATGTCCTGAAATAGTTGCCCCATTCTACTCGTAAGATTTGACTCCACAAAGTTACTTAGAACATCCAACTCATTGACAAAAGGTTGTCAGCTGCCTGACTGTAGCTTCTTATTTTGACTACAGGTGAAAATTCCCAAATTGCAAAGTTTGAACACCTTTAACTTCTAGTCTGTTTATTCTATACTGTACATCAAACACAACATCTAGGCCAGCGCCAGCGATTCACTCGAACATATATGTACACAGCGTTAATATTCATTTGGCAACAATATCGTAATCAATGTGACTAAATAACTGGTTAAGAACTACCCAGTTATGCCTGCAACAAATTAGTCTGAACTGAACCAATGTAATTTTATTTCAAGGATGTTATAAAGTACCTGCATTATTGGTCATACCTTCTGTATTGTAATATAAACAGCTGTACTGTTAATACAATGGTTGTATTTATCAGAATATGCATATGAACATTTCTCATTATCAACTTATGATACATATATTTATTGAATAAACATCTTGCACAGGCCAGGAGGTATGCCTTGAATCAGAGAACCCAAGCTACTCCTCTCTTTAGTCTTATCCAATAGGAAAAGTGATTCATTAGGTCACTAGCACAATCTTCAGAATTGGTCGATATGCCATTGGTCCCCTTTACCTTAGGATCTTCTTGAAAGTCATGATCAGTAGACAATTCTCCCTTGTCTTTGAAGCTACATGTAGAGAATACTTCAGGCCAATCTTGTTCTTCCTTCAGGAGAGAACTTGGTCCTAAAACCCATCTTGAGAGTTTCCCAGCTTGCCGGTCTCTCGAGTCATCACCGGCTTGTTTTCTTGTTTTTTCAATGACAAATGACAAATATCAGTGACAAATCTGCTGATAACCAATCAAAAGCAAGGATTTCAGTAGCTTATAACAAAAACTGTCATTTGTCACTGATGACAAGTTTTGTGAAACACCCCCCCCCCCAGTGCTTGCANCCCCCCCCCCCCCCCCCCCCCTCTGGTTCATAGTCCTCCTTATTGTCCTCTGCAGTCCTCTGAACAGCGAATCCTTCACAAATAGGGGACAAAGTTGCTCCGAATAGACAAAGTTGCTCCGAATAGATAAACTGGCATCTTGTATGCCTTTGGTGTTTTTTTTTTTTTTGTCACCATTCTCTCATAGCAAGGCGTCGGTGTGACTGGGCATAACCCTAACTTGGTGGAATGTACCTGTATATGTACATGTACATGTAGCCTCCAGATCCGCTATGAGTGCCATTCTTTCCTGCCTGTTATTAAATATATTATTACAATGGTTGGTTCATCAAACTTTGCATCTGAATATTTCCTATTATCAACTTATCATACATGTATATGTTGTATTATTTACTGAATTAACATCTGCTTTTGGGTCAGTCAGTTTGGGGCAATTTTTATGACATACCAGAAGTGAGAAACTATGTCTCAAGACTATCAACTGTAACAATGTTTACTCACAGCCAACTATCTTTAGAAGTACTCAAGCTTCATGGTGAATCAATATTATGGACCCAAGTTTATGTAATGTTATATGAATATGGTGTCCATGTAACACTGGTAAAAAGAGAAATGTGTATTGAGCAAAGATTTAGAAGAGAAGCAACTGAAACAGGTATGGTTCTGGCATGGCACTACTATATATATGCATTGCATAAAAAACTTCAACAGATAATTTCATCTTCCATGTGTAATAGAAGATCTCATATCTACGTTACATGGACACCGTCATATTTTTTTCCCCCAACTCCTTTTCACAACGCTCTGTTATAACAATTAGTCTTGACTGATCAAATGATATTGTGTTTACAAGGATGTACCTGCATTATTGTTCATACCTTCTGTACTATTGTAATATAACATCTACCTTTCATAACATTTGGGCCAATAATAATAATTATTATGACCTGGCTTAAATTTTTACACCAACTACACGTAACAATGACTATAATAACCTAGTAACGATCACACGCTCAGGCAAAGGGATCTTCCCAACTAACACTCAACGGTATCACTAATACCATTTGTGAATATACTGACAATTGGTACTAACTAATATTGCTGTCCTCGGTGGGTTATTCTCTGTGGGTAATTTTCTGAGGGTTGATTGCCCAGGGGGCAATTGTCCTAGAACCCACTTAGAGGCCTGAAGCCATACATGTTGTATACTGTACGTCGTTGATTCAACATCAAAGAGAATGTACGTATACAACATCACATGTGCTGCGCTGCTACTGTGCATGCATACTTTCTTTTCGCTTTGTTGAATCAACGATATACAACATGGATGAATTGGTTTAGGACAAGGAATCTCCCTTTTTCCCATAAGAGACATCTCCAAATTTTAATCGTAAGTGGTTGACCTGATGCTCAGAGGAGTTGAAAAAGTCTAAATTTTAATTACTTCTTTTTTAGATTTCCAAAAAATAGGACCAAACCCGCTGTTTGAATCGTTACCCTGTGTAGGATCTCCCTGGAGTAAACTTACACCTAGTAATGACTACCAGTATGTGTACAGGTAGGTACTGTTTATTTGTATACAATATACTGGTATGCTTTCTAGAGAGCAAAGTGCCAAATTTTATCACTCCACCTTGAGCTTCAATTTCGTAAATATGAACCAAGTATTATGATATATATATATATGCAACAGCACAGATGTTTACTTTGATAAACTTGCAAATATTTAACTTACCGCACCAACTATTTGCATGCAATACTAGGGATTTTCACAAATTTGACAGACATGAATGTATGTCTTGATTGGTTTCTTGTCAGTTCAGCCAGGGAGTTGGAATGGATTCCATCTCCCTGGTATATACTGTAACTTCTGATTCTACTTTCTTTGTTCTTTGTGTCAGGGCTTGGGCAGCAATAGGTTTTAGTATTTATGACTAGGTAAAGTGATGGATCCCAAATTAAGAATTAGACTAATGTTTGACTTTGATGATAGAGCAATCATCGCCACAGCACCAGTCATATAATACAGTGACCTGCATATGAAGACCACTCAAGGAAGACAAGAAAAGTGGTCTTTATGTACAGGTTCTTTTACTGGGTTACACTTTTCAAGGGAAAAGAAAACCCATGGTCTTTATAGAAAGGTGGTCTTTTTATATGGGCGGCTGCTAGCATAGGTTTGGCTGTACATGATATCTAGCTTTACGCAGTAGGGATATGCATTGTTAATATCTAGATCCAGATACAGCCATACAAATTTGAGGAGGCTATAACTGCTCTGGCAATTTGAGGTAACAAAAATTAAAGGATTGTGACCATGGTATGAAATTGTAGATTGATTTATGAGCCACTATTATTCACAATTAATGATTCATTAAAGCATAGGAAAGTAAGGTTAGTGTTGAAAGAGGAAGAGGATAGAGGTGAACCCACAGAAAGATATAGAATTTTTTTGTACCGTGGCCTAACTCTGTCTGGGCATAGGTTCCAAGAAGCGTGAAGCTGAAGGCTGCATCGAGCCATTTTACATGCTGTTCATCACTCATTTGTGAGTAGATTGCATGAGAGAACATGGTGGGGTGGAGAAGGAGGGCTGCCTCTTCTACTTTATGTACGGCCCTGCAGATAGGAGACACAGAGAATCATGGCAGAGGAGTGGTTTAATACAGTCAGTATTAAAGGCTTAAGCTTTCAAACATGGTTAGATTGGCCGTTGGATCAGCTTGCAAACATGGTTAGGTTGGTCATTGGATCAGCTTCATGAAATGCCTCTTCCACTTGACAACTGTATCCCACACTTGGACAGGGATACCAGTTAGAATTTATCAGAGGGCCTGAAAATCACCTAGCTAGAATGAGTTTATTTGTACACAAAAAAAAGCCCAAACTATGGTCTGAAAATAACTTGCTAGGGCCTGAATTCAGGCTATTGTCTGAAAACTGGCATCCCCGATGTGGAGTACTACCCCCATTAACCCCTATATTACAAAAAATAACCCAATTAATGCTTGCATTGTCTTCAGTAGTTGTCTAAGATGGGGGCGTTGTCCAGAAGTATGTGTATTAGGGGATAGTCACCAAGGGGATAGTCACCAAGGGTATAGTCACCAAGGGTATAGTCACCAAGGGTATAGTCACCAAGGGTAAAGTCACAGAGGGGATAGTCACCAAGGGTATAGTCACCAAGGGTATAGTCAC
>BEXV01000086.1:18665-39418 GCA_003118195.1 Hemicentrotus pulcherrimus | reverse complement strand
AAACATGACATATTTAGAATATGAAGGCATTTGAAGAGCCATGCTTTTTAGGGAACATGTCTTATCTGATGTTCTTCCACACTTGCATAATGAAAATGATAAAGTTCACAAATTATTTTTCACCTCTTCCCACAACTCAACCTTCTCTTTAAGCGACTAGGATGATTTGGTGGTATGTTTCCCATTATGTCATCCATGAATGAGTAATCTCTTGACATAACTATAACCAGGGTATGTACTCATATCCCTGCTATAACTAATGCTAGTGATACGAGAAAGAACCATTATTGAATCGCCATCAAAAGACAATAAAAAGAATATTCATTTTTGTAATGAAATATGTGGGGAAATGCATTTCTCTATATACGGCACGCGTTGCACGGAAGCGCCATATGGCGGTTGAATAACACGACAAAGAACAACTTGTCTTCTGTCTTTAAAGATGAAGTTGAGTTCTGGTCATGCGATTGCATTGTAAAAGAAACGTGGAATTGATCAGAAAATATTGATCATCTAGCATATAATAATTGGTGTGTACTACAAGGTTCTGGAATCATCCAAATGATAAGAAATTTGGCCTAGTCTTGGTAGGGTTACAATCACTGTACACAGAAAGATGTACATGTATATGGGACTACACGAATATGCGACATAAAAATCCGCCCCGATTTTTTATGTTACATGCCATATTTAGAATATTAAGGCATTTGAAGAGCCATGCTTTTCAGAGAACACTTTAAAACATCTGTTTTTCCACACTTTCATAATAATAATTATTATAGTATTCCGCTTTCATATTGCGCTTATAATATACATGTACATCTACGGTGTCTCTTGGAAGCGTTTTGCAAATATACTACTACCCTGGTCATTGGATTCACTACTTGCCTAATGCATAACGCTCAAAAAATGTTTTTTCACTCCTTCACAGAACTCAATCTTTTCTTTAAGTCTATCTATATATAATCTATATATCATTCATCTTCCACGCATGTTCACATATTTATATCAACAAGCCTTGACAGGAAAGACAATATACGTCAACCGAAGTGCTGCCTTTTTTGTATACCTTATACGAGGCATGAGTTGGATGCTGCCAGTTTACTCTCATGCAATTCTCATACGGCACGGAATACAAGAGCAATTAAGTGATGAGATATTAATTATTCATGGCTGTATTAAAACAAACTTGCTAGACGAAACAAAAAATGGATTCTCGCCGTATGACGTGTTTGTCTCCATACTATCAATAGATGGACAAGTGAATCGCATAATGACAATATTGCTCGACAGTGACAAAGTTTATTAAGGGGAGGGGGTGGTATTGTGTATTTCATACGAGTTGCACACATTTTGTAACTTGCATAAATATCTGGATGTTATATACCTTCTCTATTTAATTTTTACTTGGTGTATTCATGCAAATAAATATTCCTTTATCAGTATTTGAGCCTACCCCCCCCCCAAAAAAAATACATATATATATATAATATAATATATATATATATACATATATATATATATATATATATATATTATATAGAATCTGAATTTGAGTGAGCACGATTGATGATCGATGGACTTTCAAAAATCAAAATCAATTGCTTAATCCCATATATTTTTACATTTCAAGTTAAAATGTCATAAAAAATACTGGCAATATTAGCCTCAAAATATAACAGACATGCAATAAATCAACGTTAAACTAAACATATAATCAACCTCATTACCTAACTAAATTAACAGTGGCTAAAGAGCTTATAAATGTTGTGCCTCTGACATTTTTACCGCTGACATTTTCACCACTGGGAATCATACTCTGCCATGTTTATTCCTCCACAATTTTTCCTCTGCCATTTTTACCTCTGCAATTTTAACCTCTGAAATTGTTACACTGAACCGTTGAAAAAGGGAGAGGCACAGTTTTGTTATGTGTACTAATGGTAATGTCACCCCCTCCCCTTAATACACTTGTCACTGTCAAGCAATATTGTCATCATACGATTCACTTGCCCATCTATTGATAGTTTATTAAGTGGTTCATTAGCTATACAAATATCTTTAACCTTAGTGCAGTATCTAATCATTTCCCATACCTATAAGATCTCATTGTAAAATGATGGATTTTTTCTTTTGAACTAGAATATCATTAAGTGTGGTTATACTATAAGAGCGGTTCAACTAGTGAGTATGATAATGAACTAAACTGAACCATATATACTTTGCATGCACATCGAATCTCACACTTTAAACATTAGAGGCTTGAGAACCGGTGTCTAATTCAGGAATTATCATTAATACGTGGCGATCAAGTTTCAAATTGTATTTCCAATTTGGCAGTTAGCCCTGGATCTTGTTTCGTTATTAATGAATGTGTCATAGTTCGATTTATAATGCAACTTCACTGAACATGGTATAGTTATACAGTTTGGAGGTAACTATCATGGCTGATCATTTGTCTGTGGATGCCGTACAAGGGTAATGTATTTGAAGAAGAAAAAAAAAATTGTTTTTAGTATTAAATTTAAATATACATGAATGCCAGTTGTAATGTGATTTATAGATTTCATTTACCGTGTGTGTCTCAAAGTCATTTTAATGTACCCTGATAAGATGCCACATTGATAGCTCAACTTATTCCCCTATACATACGGGACGTGTAATGACATCAATTATCTGTATCTGTGTACATTATACTCTTTAATTTTAGTATGCATGTGACAATATGCTCATCTAGAAAGGAGTCGAGATTTTTTTTATCGAAGATTTAAACACGATCACTAAAACTTTCGAGAAATCAATACCTTGACATTTCAATCGCATTGTAAATCATATATTGAATTGTGTGAAGATAAGGATTATACCACGCAATGTCAACATGATTTATATAGGCAATACAATGCAATCCGCCCTTGAGTTGATAGCCTTTTTGATAATGATAGTGGTTGTGAGAAATAATCCAAGGGCAATTCATCTGACCATTAAACATCGAAGGGGGAGGGGAGTAAGAACGGAGTTCCTTAGGGTCCACTAACTACTTACTGGGAAAACATATTGAACGGTGGGGGNGGGGGGGGTCAAATAAGATTTCGTTTTCCCTGTTCCTATAACTATGTTGTTTTTGTTGTTTTTAAGTTGTTTTTAAAGTCTGTTTGGCGTTGATTATTATGGTTTAAGAAAGCTGGTAAACAGTGTCTCATGTTCTGATTGATTAAAACACATAATCATAAATTTCTTTTTGCATTATGTGTCATTAGAAATACAAACTAATTTTAAATTCATAGGTGAATAAATCTGAATCAACCGTCAAGGAGGGTGATGGGTGTACATCTGCCATCTGATACAACTTTTAAAAAAATACATATACATGCACGTATTCATACAGGTCATGGGGCATGGATGAGTTAAAAATAATTTGTTCTTTAAACTCTATATTCATGATATAATCGTGTCAATATGATTTATTGGTGCTTTGCACTCATCTCACTTTCTCATCGTAGGCTGTGCATGATATTTTGTTGGTATTTTGCTCAGGAGACAATGTCACACTTTCCGTCACAACGATAGAACAAAATTAATAACAACGTTAAAAAACAACGACATGAGCAGTTTCAACTGTCATGGTGATCTATTATACACATTATGGCGTGCGTATACGGTATTATTCTTTTCCCTGTGCTAATTGAGCTATGAAGTTTCTTGGATTTAGAATTTCACCATAAGAGGGTTGACAGTAACTCATTAATTGGTGAAATATACTGTCTCCACTGTCTCCATCACACGTTAACAGTTAAATAATACACCCAACGGTAGCCTCCGTATAGCTACAACGAAGAAAGTAGTAGTTTGCACTTCTTCTCTGGTGAGTGGTCACATCAATGTGAAGTTCAGAAAAACCCTGACCCTGCAAGTTACATCAGGTTAAGGTAAAGTCAGAAGCACACCGTTGGATCTGCTTCAATTTGAATAGGATTGCCAATTGGCCCCGAGTTGCTACATCATTTGGTCCTGATGGTATAGGGTCCGTGATACCGTCCATCACAAGAAAGACCGACGTGTTTATTATTTATTCGGTGATAAATCGATAGCAAATTCTCGCTCTAAATTTGTGATAAGTTTTGCAAACTTGTTCGTTTTGAGAAAACGTATAGGACGAATAGTATCATTATCTTTATTCCGATTTCAATTTAGGTGTACAGCTCTCAAACTGCGAAATGGCTTTAATTTATTTGTGTCACTTTTCTATAATGAGATGCAAATAATACGCGACAATAAAATAAACATTTTAATTTAAACCAATATCAGGGCATGACTAGCCCCATCTATACATACATTGTCTTGTAGGAGTTATGGAGCATGAGTTGGTTTTATTTGAAAACTGGTGATGTCAGGCTCTTTGCGCACGAGAAGTCATTTTGATAGGCCGTTTTCGTAATGTTGTCAAATTTAATGCACAAATCTTTGTTAAGTGCCTCGTTGCAAGTTATTTCATTCAACTGTTATGAATAATTGTACTTCAATAGGCAGGAAGTGAATCACATACATTACGTGTTGTTAGGTAGAACAAGCTATATTGTTTATGCATTACATAACAAAAATGGCTTGTTGCGTCGTGTTGTAGGAAGCATTACGTTTTTACCGACATTGATATTCGACAATTTTGGTATATGCATATATATTCATTATTAATGTGGATTCTATTTCCAGTTTACGTCTTTGTGAAGTGCCTCGGTACAAATTATTGCATTCACCTGATACGAATAATTGTACTGATCTCAACGTCAGAAGTACGACTTGCGTACATTTATTGTTGCTAGGTAGGACAACCATTATTACTTGCCTTATTATCTAATGCTAGTTTACATTATGTTCCTGGCGGCCACAGCAATCACGTTTCAGGCCACCGTGAACAAAATGGGCTGGACGTGAAACAACGTGTGGAGAAGAAATGGGCAAACGTTGAATATTTTCCATTTACAGTTTTGGTAAAAATAGATAAATGCAAAAAATAAACCCTGAGGTTGCAATCATGCATAATCCCAGGCAGTTCCTGAAAGGCATACGGGGAGTAAAGATGTGTGTCTTGTTCTCTGCTGGTCAGTACCACGCCTTTCTGTTTGTGTTATAAATCGTATTTTCCTATATATCCTCAAGGTGGAATATGCATCAGAGGAAATGTGTTTTAATGAATATTGGGATCAGGTTTATAAGTTCGTTTTTTATGATTCCACTACATTTTCCTTATTCTCCAATGCATCCTTCTTTGTACCATTATTGTCTGCCCATGCATTGATTGTGACTAAAAACGGGGAAAGGGATCAACTGTTATTTTTTATTATATATATGTATATATATAAGCGTGAAGAAACAAACACATACAAAAACAAATACATTGTATAAACAAATATACACGGCATACAAACTTAATAACACTCAATCATAGTCAAGCATCATGAACATAGCAAAAATAAGTACGAGAAATACTTTCGGAATAAACTTAGAAATAAATAAATAAATAAATAATTATGCAAATTCAAAGTGTTTTACCTTGCTTGTGTGTTGGGCTGTCGGTGTGTTTATTCAGTCGATGTGATATATGTGAACGTGTAATAAAAAATTGTGCGGTCAAGTGTGGGTTACTGACCTATGAATTTGCATAATTATTTATTTATTTATTTATTTCTAAGTTTATTCCGAAAGTATTTCTCGTACTTATTTTTGCTATGTTCATGATGCTTGACTATGATTGAGTGTTATTAAGTTTGTATGCCGTGTATATTTGTTTATACAATGTATTTGTTTTTGTATGTGTTTGTACTTCAGAACCTGAAGAAGGCCTCACAAGCCGAAAGCTCGCAATAAACTTGTAAAGTACAGCTACGTCTCACGTTCCTAGACCATTTTCTTCACGCTTACATATTCTGGAACACCCGTTGTCATGTCAGAGTTGAGAATTCTCGCACTTTTATTATTTAGATTGTATAGAATAGTATACAGACGGCCGTTTCCTAATATTCTTTCTATGTTGGCAGGGATATACTCATGAAGAATTTGGAAAAGGGGCGCCAACGGATTACGCCCACCTATGGCGCCGTGAAGGATGAGGAAGAGGATAAGGAGAATCCTATCAATGCCCAGAGAGGAGCCCTACTGAATGGAGCTAAGGCGAGACTCATCTTCGCACTCTGTCTTTGTATCCTTATCGTGGTAGCTGAAATTGTAGGTAATAAATGCTGTGCTTTTTTTTCTACATGTCGTGGAGGTACTGAAATAAGGGAGGGATAGATCACTGGCATTCTCGCATATAGTTGAGCATAGTATAGCATTAAGTGTTGCTAGGTTGGTCAAGCCATAATGTTTGTCGTACATGGCAACAATTAGTGTATGCGGTTCGGATTCCGTCTATGCTTATCAGGTGAATGAAATAATTTGTATCGAGGCACTTTGCAAAATTATGCATTAGATTTAGTTACATTACGAAAATGGCCTATTAGGGGGGGGGGGGCGCTAGATGACCTGGCATCACCACCCTTATCCTGCCAACTAAAATGATCTGTTCTATTCTTCTACATATATATTATGTCGTAACAAGTTTGGTAGTCAAAAGGAAGGGATGGTACTGGTGGGGGGGATTCTCGCTGGTATTCTCGTATAGTTAGTGGGGCCAACCTAAATGGCCTATTTTAGCAGTCGCTTTATCCCCATGTTAGAGTATTTTAATTATTACACCTATTAATATGGAAGCAGTACAAGTTCCGTCAAAGGAATCGTATCTTTCGTCAGATCGAAAAATCGCCCTATGGTTGTTGTTGTTGTTGTTGCTCTTTTTTCGGGTTTTAACTGCGCGTATTATTCAATTAATTAATTAATTATTCCATTCCTGAATAATTCTTTTCATTTCATTATATAATCCTTTCTTCCCTCTTCAGGTAGTATTTTATCTGGAAGTTTAGCCATCGTGGCTGATGCAGGTCATCTTCTCACTGATGTTGTCACCTACATCATCAGTCTTACCTCAATCTGGCTTGCAAAGAAACCGCCTTCTAAGAAGTTCACTTACGGTTTACTACGTGCCGGTAAGTAAGATATACCACACATAGCTGGATTACTATCCTGGCTGTATATTAAATGCTGTTGTATTTATTCTCAAAATGATTTCAAACACCACTGTACAAAACTCAACTTATTTCACTCAAAATCGGTACGTTAGTGACATTGATACAATTTGATCTTATATAAAGATAAATGTTTGTGATGTAGTGTTTCATCACCTATAATTTGGCCAAATAGAGTCAAAACGAATATCACTAATAAAGAACGAATACTAGTAACACCATACTGCCAGAACCACGGTGTGTTTGTAGTTTTGTTGTCAGTGAAAATTGAAAACCAAGGTTTCTTCTTTACATCCCATCCACTCAATATTTTCCTTATAGTTTTAATCAGAGGTTACGTTTCACGTTGAATTTTTTTCTTGATTGTATCAAACATGCTTTTTACCCCACGTCCGAAGTTTAGGGCTACATTAAATTTTGACATAAATTCTTGTTGATTTTCTAGAGGTCGTCGGGGCCTTGTTTTCTATCATCCTATCCGTCTGTCTCGCGGTCGTTCTCACCTATTTTGCCGCTGTGAGAATCGCCAACCGTGACTTCGAGATCAATGGCCAGGTGATGGTCATCATCGGCGTCATCAACTTCGTCGGAAATATCATGTGAGTACCAACTTGGGATTTATCTTTAAAAAAGAAGGATAAGCCCTGGACGACATAAGTATTAAACAGTTTATGAGCTTCTCGTAGTTTTTTTTTCTTTCTTTTGTTTCTTTTCAATCTTCAAGATTATCATAGAAAAGGATCACTTTTTGAATGCTCTTCAGCGAGATTTATAATTTTTTTCGATATCATATTTTGTGCATTTTGTTAACCAAATTACTTTGTTGATATTCGGGCAAGATTCGTCAAATATCTCACGAAACAAGACCCTCATATTTATGGATATAGCCGCCGTGTATTGTCACATAGAAATAGTTGATGATTCAATGCTTACTCACTATTAATATGCTGTTAACCTTGTCAGCTTCCGTTGCCTTGCAATTGTTTAGAAGGATGTAGCCCTCACTTATGAATGCATGGCGCGAGCTCCGAGTGGCGGTATCAAAGACTTTTTAAAAAGGTATTTTTGGAAATTTGTAGTCATTTTTCATAGATAGTTGCATAGTAACTGTTGATACAACATCCTTCACGAATGGCTATAAAGATTTATGTCATTGGTTTTATTTTGCATTAAGCATATACATAAAAATAAGGCAATTGATAAAGTGCATTGCATGCAATTAAACTGCACGCCAATCTATGAAAAAAAACATCAACCGTAACACTTTGTTAATTATTCATACGGCGCATGCGCGACGAAGGCAGATCGTAACCATAGAAACAAACCCCATCCCACGCAGATAACAGAACCGAGTAAAGTTGTTACACGGAAAGGTTAATTCACTTAACACACTGTTAATTGATGAGCTTAATTTGCTTAGTCAGAGGAATGAATTTGACTCTAAGCCCAATCACTCAGCGATATCATTGTGTCGTATGATCTGTGGTGTCGTAGCTCAGCGATATCATTGTGTCGTATGACCTGTGGTGTCGTAGCTCAGCGATATCATTGTGTCGTATGACCTGTGGTGTCGTAGTATTAAGCAACATGATTGCAAGAATATTATTGCCACTCCTTCTCTCTCTTTTCTAAATGAATCTTACGCTTCTTCAAATCGTTTATTTCTAATGATTATTTCCTCTAATTACTAAAATAGAATTTATGCTTTGTGTAATTGATATAGATAAATAGGATATACTGATGAAAATGGCCTCCGGCCTGGAGTTTGATTTATTATTTCCTATTTTAGATCATATTTTTTCACACTATCTTGACACAATTTTAAAACTGTTATCACACTGTGTTTTCATCGTGTTTAAACAGTGTTCACACTGTGTTCATTCTGTTTTCATACTGTTTTTTTTACAAGGCAGTTTTCAAACTGTTTTCACAATAATATATTTATATTGTTTTCATACTGTTTTCAGATCGTTTTCACCATTTGTTCACACTCTACTCACACTAGATTGTTATGTATCATTATTGTTGAGCTGGAACAGCGCCACATGCTACGACCATATCTAGTAGAATCAAGCATGAAAAAAAAACATTTTCGAAATATGAATTCACAATATGATTGATTGATTGATTGATTGATTGATTTTCATTCGCCAAGCTTCCCACAAACAATAATATACAAGAATAACAGATCAAAATTAAGTCAACTTGAACAGGATAACCCACAAAAACTCGAGAGCTTATTTCCATTGGGGTCCCCGACAGACGAGTACAAAATTGATAAGTTAAAATAGTAATATTTACAGACAGATAAGAAAATAAAATAACATCATTAAACTGCATTGGTGATATAAATGATAATAAGTACAAGAAGGAAAAGGAGAATTAGAAGAAGAAAAAGAGTAGGAGAAGGAAGAAAAGGAAAATAATGATGAATTTGTAGAATTTCTTTAACGTACAAAAACATAAGTATATACAAAGTGAAAAAGTATGAACCGGCAGAAGAATAAAAATTTCAATCATATAACATGTCATTCGCTTCTCTTCTCTGACTCCCAAGTATTAGGTATTCCTTCAATTTCCTCTTAAAATGAGTATAGTTTTCTATTTCCTTTATACCATTGGGAAGGGAATTCCAATGTATGGCATTGTAATAAAACGAATTCCCAATACTACCTACTCTTTCTGGTAAGTTAAAGTTGAAACGGCTATTTCTTGTATTATAATCATGTAAGTCAGTAACAAGATCGAAGTTGGATCGAATATAATGATTCGACCTAGTATGGTATATTTCGTGTTCGTGATGCAATACGAGTTGATTTGATCATTGGTTTACTTCGAGAAAACCAGCTTTGGAAAGTTCGCTGTAGCCAACATGAGTTCTTGGACCAGAACAGTTTATGAATCTCACTATTTTGTTCTGTATAAAGAATGCACTAAGAATATCGTATACTCAGAAACCACACTGTGACCACAACATGTTCATACTGCTTTCACCACTAAATGCTACTACTTGTGATAATAAAACCTCTACTTCTAATAACAGTCTTTTAATACATTATACTCCTTCAACTGGCTCACAAACTGATGTAAATTGGGCTGACACCTGTAATTACTTTAGAATTCAAGATAGATTATTCAGCTGCCTTCACAAAATAGGTTTAAAAATATGTCACATTAAAATAAAGTAACTTGTACCAAAGTTATCTAAACTTAAAATTGTACTTAATAATCATTCCATGTTGTTGCTTTCTCTGAAACCAAATGCGATGCTACCGTATTTGATTCTGAATTAGACATTGTAAATTACAATATTTTCCGCAAAGACCACAACCGGCATGGAGGGGGTGTGGCTCTGTACGTGAAAGATGACATAAGTTGTCGTTATGAAAATAATATTACATGTGACGATATTGAAGCTCTGTGGATAAAATTATCGCCAAGACATTCAAACAAACTTCTTATATGTGTTATCTTTAGACCTCCAAATTCGTCGTCAAATTGTTTTGATTTATTGAACGGAATGTTTAGTCAAGCTGTCACCAATACAGATGTAGAAATGATATTACTTGGAGACTTAAAATGTGATATGTGTCCTTTAAACTGTGATATGTGTCCAAACAACATAGACTTTATATATCACGATCTCTCGAAGAGATGATGTCTGGTTTTCTTTTCGATCAACTGATTGATGTTTCAACACGAGTGACGACAACGTCGCAAACTATTATTGATCTTATATATTCCACTGACGTAGAAAATCACTCTTTGAATGGAGTGCTAAAAACATCATTTAGTGATCATTATATGATTTTCACCGTTTACGGCGATGCTGATGTTACTCAAAAAGAAAATATCATAGAATGGAGAGATTTTAAGGGTTTTAAGTTTGCAGAATTCAATTTTTTTACTTTCCCAAGTGCATTTTGAAGAAGTATATCAGTGTAAGGATGTAAACTGTGCATGGGATATATGGTACAATCCGATAATGGAAATTGTAAATATGCGTGCACCATACAAAAGAAAACGTCTAAGGAATAATCCATGTCATTGGGTGACAGGTGACGTCATTGAATTGATGAACACGAGGGATTACCTTCATGATAAAGCAACACAGCTCTCGTCATCATATTTTTTGGAACAATATAAAAAAATACAGAAATCTTATCACACGTGAACTAAAAAAAATTTAAAACGTTATACATTACTTCATTATTGAACGATAAATACGAAAAACGCAAACGCGTTATGGGATGTTTTGCGACGTCTTAACATTTAAACGAGAAATGACAAAATGGCAAAAGACATCCTCGTTGTAATATGATTATGGTATAATATAACTATTCTTTCTCTCCTCTTTGTATATTTTTTCATATCTTCTTCTTGTTTTCTCTCGTTTGTTGTTTTGTTTTGTTACTGTTTGCTTCAATTTGGATATATGGCATTTACATATTTTTTATCATATACATATTACTCATTTCGTTATTCTCTATGTTCAAATCCGTCTATTTCTAACCTGGTTTGCGATTAAAAATTTTTTTTGGGTTGTTGTTAAAGTCGTATTTTATAACTTTCTATTTTTATTTATATTTTGATTTGTTGAAATGTATATAAATGATTGAGTTTTATGAAGGGCCCCAAAGAAAACCAGTATTTATTTGCTGATTTGGCTACCTTTCTTTTTAAAGATGTGTAATAAATAAATAAATAGATAAATACTGTGTACTGGTCTTTACAAAGTATTCACACTGTTCACACTGCTTCCATAGTGTATTTATTCACACTGTTCACACTGCTTCCATAGTGTATTTATTCACACTGTTCACACTGCTTCCATAGTGTATTTATTCCTTTTCATATGTTTGTTACGTTGTTTCCTATATCTTATAGAATACAAAAATATATACTCACGACAATGTGACTTAGGAATAAATACATTTTTCGATAGGGTCGAAATAGAAGAAGAAAAGAACTAAAATCGAAGTGTTCAAAAAGGTCAGGTATGTGACCCCAATGAATTTCAGTATTCCCATTTTATCTCAGACAAATTATCCAGCTCCAGTTCGGGTTCTGCTGCTGTGCAAGTCTATGTGGCAAGGAGGAGGAAGGTCTTCTTTCCAGTGGACACGGGCACAGCCATGGGGGCGGGCACGGTCACAGCCATGGCTCTCTATTCGGCGGTGGGAACAAGGATGATGAGATTAACAATCATATGAATGTTCGAGCCGCATGTCTGCACATATTTGGCGATTCTCTTTTCGGGTTCGGGCTTCTTGTGGCCGCCTTAATCATCTACTTTAAGGTAAGCTCTTACTTGAAATCACGTTTCACAAGCTTTGGGATTAGAGGTGACATTAAACCTCAATTTGGATTTAATTTTACGTATTTTCACAAGATTTCATCGGGATTGTTAGTGGTATACAGTACACACAAATATTTGGCAAGTGTATTCTTTTATAAAAGTGGAACTATGAGAGAATTTATTCAACATACTCCATTCCTATTTTCCTTCTGCTTCAAGAACTAAACATTTGTCTAATATTAAGTATGCCCTACAATTTGAGTGAATCGTCAATTTTTCCTTCTAAAATACCAGTATATTACTTCATGGCCAAATCGTCACTTATCTGTTCTAAAGAACAGATAACTTTCGATTACTTTCACGACCTTTTTTTTGTTAAAATTGCTTAGAGGTTTTCTTTTGCGAGTTGACACACAAAAATGCAAAATTCTGTGTTTAATTCCGGAAGCTGCCTTCATTTGATGCACAAACCCTAGATATTCATGCGATAGGAAGTAAATCTGCGCTCAGAAACACGACACCAATCCATGGTATGCACAGTCAATTTAAAACGATAGAAACAAGTTGATAATCATTCACTGTATCGCCATGCAAGATCGCCCATTTCCATCTTTTACATCGGCAGGTAACGAAGGGGAACACGATTACTTTCGCACTCTCATTTTGGTTTTATTTTCTCTTTCGCCTACTTTTAGCCTGAGCTTAAAATCCTAGATCCGATTCTAACCATCATCTTCGGGTTCATCGTACTATGCACTCTCTTCGGTTTGTTCAAGGAAAGCATCCATATACTCATGGCAGGTAGGTTGACAAACTTTGACTGTCAAATAAGATTGCCCTATATTATTGTATTTAATGGATATTCACCAAACAACTTATTACTCATAACAGTCTTGTACAGTCTACAACCAACAACAAAAAAAAAACAAAAACAAAAAAACAAAACAAAAACGAATGCTGTTGACATAGGAGGAAGGACGCAATATCCTTTTCGATATCGTATGTCAGGAGTCATTGGCTTCAAGTGGGATAATTGTTTGACAATTCAAGAAATTATACTTTTACACAGAATGATATGGGTATGGGTATGTTTTGAGTATGAAAGGGGTGCTGGCAGTATGCAATCTACTTATCACATGACAGCACGATGTATGTTAGTAAATGTTTAGGATGCCAGCAGGGGCAAATTTAGGGAAAGAAGCTGCACAAAGACACAAAAGAATCTACGCAACACCATGCTGAAGTGAAAGGCTTCCCTTTTAAACCATTTCACTTTCTATCACCAGGTAAACCGACGGGTGTAGATTATGATGATGCCAAGAGAAGGCTGGTCGAAATAGACGGAGTTGAGGGCGTGCATTCACTCAGGATATGGTCTCTAACTTCAGATGTTCCTCTTGTATGCGTCCATCTTATTTTAGGTGAGAATATAAACATAATTTGAAAGGTATTAGTAAGTCGTTCGTGGGGACAAGACACGTTTCATCTTCTTCTTCTTTTTTGTTGTTGCTTTTCTCGATTTTAGTGGAAGATTTTGTCAACCATTCTTCAGCTAGTACAACTCAACAATAATTTTGCCACGTTTATTCTTATTTTTGACACATAATTTTGTTCATATTCCACGAGATAGATTATACTAATGAATAAATTGAAATATTCAATCTATCAGAGTCGTGATTCATCTTTCTCTCCACTTTTCCCCATATGAGCTTCCCCTTCTTCTTTCTTATCTCCTTATATTCTTTCTTGAATTTCTCTTACTAATTATTTTCCTTCGTAACGCCCCCCCCCCCGATGAATCTTTAAACGTTGCTCTTGCAGTATTCATAAGTGTATTTCAACTCTATATCACTTAAATGGCACTTCATTGTTTAACAAGTTTTCCAACTTATTTTGTCTCTATATTCTACATCAAGCTCGGTTTTACGACGGTCGGCCAGTTGATGCGCCCAAGATACTGCGAGACGCTCGTCATATCCTGGAGACTCACTTCGGCGTCGTACATTCTACCATTCAGATAGAGACCGTGGAAGATGGAGTAGAATTCCTGTGTGCAAGAACTACCGGACCCGCTTAGAGACCAATTTATCCATTCGCCCAAACTATTAGGGCTCTGTTTCATGAACACCATTGGTAGTTGATATAGGATAGTTGTGACAGCGGAAGTCGCTTCTGAATGGTCAATCGTTTCATAGCGCTCCAAGTAGTGTACTCTTGTGGAGATTGCACGTGGAAGGGATCTGTTTGGAGATCAATGAACTCAACCTTTGAACGCGCTCACCTACGCGTATATTCTCGTGTCACAACTATCTTTGTTTTTTTCAATACGCTACGATTAAAACTCATATAAACGTACGCTACGCAATTATTACTGCAGGTGGTTGGATTTGAGCTACTTTCATCATATTGCAGTTTTCTTTGTCATGAGTGTTATGAAACAGGGCCCAGCGCCCCAATGACCAGTTTCCAGGTAGTGCAATAATGCAAGGGGTCCACTTTCATGACATGAATGACAATGATTCGTTGGACTTATCGTTGTCTCCCTTCAAACAAACAAAAGAACAGACAGACAGACAGATAAACAAACAAACAATTCAAACAAAACATTGTTCTTTTTCAGAATGTATAACGTTGAAGGCACAGTATTACCCAAACGCGATGCAGTGTCCACACGTATAAGCCGGTCTTGTAAAATCTGTAACTTTAAACAAATATTCTTTTAATACTCTTTTGGGTTGATACGATAAGCCAAGGGGCGTCATAATTATGGTCGTTTCTCACAAGGTGTATGCCCTAGTACAGTATTATACGTGTAACTGGATTGAATGTATCAATTGAATTGGTTGTGTGTGTTTCTTTTACTCAACTGGCCATCTAAGTTGTTTTGTTTCATGCGTAACCTAACACATTACAAAAAATAGAATATTTGATGATTGTTTTGAGTCTTGCGAGCCCTAAAGAGCTTGGATGAGACCAAATATCACTTGGAAAAGTTATACTTCTAGGCCCCGTCTTTTAAAGAGTTGCGATTGATTGGGATAATTATCCTCTATGGGAATCTAAAAGGCATTATCATGAATACCCTGGACCTGCCCTTTAAAGTGATTTATCATTAAGCGAAGGTTATTCCTGTTTTTAAAAATGGTACTAAAGAAGAAAATGTTTCTAATTATCGCCCTATATATATACTCCCTGTTTTCTCAAAGATTTTAGAAAGAGCTGTTTATAATCGACCTTTTTTGTTTTTAAATAAATGTAATATTTTCACTGAATGCCAATACGGTTTTAGACCTGGACACTCTACAATCTACATCTAATGCATTTATGCATTTTATTTACAATGTTTTGAAAACTTTTGAATATAATCATATTTTAATGGGCCTTTTTTTAGATTTAAGCAAAGCATTTGATACATTAGACCACATTATTTCATTGAATAAATTATATTATTATGGCATTCGTGGAGTGACTTTAAAATGGTTTGAAAGTTATTTAGAAAACAGAACCCACTTTGAACAAATAAATAAAGATAAGCCATTGTATCCCCCCCTGGATCCGCCACTGTTACTTTTCATTTTCTTGTTTTTTTATTATTCCATTCTGTATTTGTATGTTTTAAATGTTTTTATGAAGAGTGTTGAATAAACTTTGAATTGAATTGAACTTTGAATACCCTGGACCTGCCCTTTAAAGTGATTTATCATTGAGCCACTCTTATGTTTACGATGTTGCAACACGATGTACCACGAGCTGTGAAGCTGATACGTGGAAGGGTTGCCACCCCTGAACGAAAATCCATCGAGCTGGATAAGATGAACTAATCGTTGTCGTGAAATGCATGGCGTGGACTAACCGCTCCAGATTCACTACATCGTGTTGTAACATCGGGACAATGGTCGAGTGAAGTATTATTCTAGATAAACTTGGTCTGACTCTTGTTATTTCTGCTCCGCGAGGTATTTAAAAAAAGGTTGGACATGTTAATGGTAGACTAAAACGTGGTAAATCTCAGGTGTTTACATTTTTCCTTATTAAGGAAAGTAATTGTTTGTTTGGTTCCTGATTATAGAAAATTATAAAACNGTTTCCTTATACAATAATGTATACAATTTTTTTTTTTTTTACTGGAGATCTCCAATTCAGCATAAATAAAGAAATTGTGATTATTTTTTAGCCTTAGGGACATAATTTGTTGCACAAAACGTGGTATTTCACAGGTGTTTTAATTTTTCCTTAATTGTTTGTTTGGTTCCTGATTATTGGAAATTGCCCTGTGTTTTACTCATCCAATTAACCGATAGTACCTGTAACAGTGAAATTTTTTGAGAGAAATATTGTTATAGATAACGCGTTTCATCTCTTAAGAGTGTGTTATTTATAAAAGTTCTTATATTTTTTTAAAATTGAAAGTGGAACAAATATTATTTATATTTATCTTTTTAAGGTATATGAATATCCAATTCAATATAGTTTTTATTCACATGACATTATGGCAGCCGAAGCTGAATTGCAGGTCATTTACAAGGTATGATGGTTAAAATACAGCATTTAACGTGTAAACATGAAATAGAATTAATGACATATAGAAGGATAAATATACAAGATACATTCATACGTATAATAGACGGCATCATTAAACATCAAAATAAAAAAGAATAAAAATATTTACATGTTATAAATATTCCTTAGTCTGGATGTTCATGATTTTTATTTCTTGAATGTACATCATGACTTAACGATATTATTGATTCTTACGATTAATTAGAGTCGTACATTATTAACAAAGTCGATTTTGAACAAACTTTGTGCCTTGAAGGGCAAACCAACTGATTAAACGGTGTGAAAACAGCACAATCGCAGTAACAAGTTTGTTTAAAAGTTCAAAAGAAATGGGACAAAAATTAAAGAAAATATCAATCAATCCTGAGGGCGATGTAAAAGCAATTACCCCAGCGATTGCCATGTTTGTATTAACACTTGGGTGGAGCGTGGCAAACGTAGATTAATGTCTTGCCAAATGGCGTTAATGCTGGGCTGAGATTCGAACCCACAACCCTTGGATTGAGGGTCAAGTGAATGAATCACTGTAAAGGCTACGAAACCTCCACTAATATGTTGATCCAAAAAGATTTAGAAATCATAACTTCAATTTTTTTCTAATTCATTTTTCTCGTTTGCTATCATTTTTGCTATCAATGTTGGTATTCATTTTTATTTCGGCTTCAGACTGAAATCTCTAAAAATGTTATGCAAAGCATAGCTTTTAAAGCAACTTCTCCCTCTCCCACCCACTCTTTCCATTTCTATGTCCCATGTTTTTGTCCTCTTTATCGAATCCTTTTGTACATATTCTCTTCTCCCCACCCTTTTTTATTCTTCAGTTTTTTCTCTCGAAACCTTGTTCCTTGATGACAATCTTTTACCCGTCATGTTGAAATCAATAGCACCGTAATGTGTAAGGCTGTAAGCATTACTTGTTTTGTCTGATTGTTCTTTGTTCTGTGTTTTAATTTATTTAGATTAATATAGCGTCTGTGTTCGCAGAAGAAATTCATGTGAAAGCTGTCACGCAATGACAAATAATGTACTATATGTAATTCAAGAAGAAGGGGGTAAATAAAACATTCGAGCGTATTCTTGTTATGTATGATTTTGGTTTGGTTTTGTTTGGTTTGGTTTTGTTTGTGTTTTTATAATATGCGAAGAGCTAAAAGGGGCGAGGGAAAGAGAGAATGTTATAAGACATGGGAGAGGCGAGGGAAAGAGATGTGTTATAAGAGCTGGGAGGGGCAAGGGAAAGAGAGATGTTGTAAGAGCAGGGAGGGGCAAGGGAAAGAGAGATGTTATACGAGCTAGGAGGGGCAAGGGAAAGAGAGATGTTATACGAGCTAGGAGGGGCAAGGGAAAGAGAGATGTTGTAAGAGCTAGGTGGGGCAAAGGAAAGAGAGATGTTATAAGAGCTGGGAGGTTTTACAGTTTTGCATATATACGTAAGAAATCAATTTCACATTAAAAATATCCATTCGATAAGAATAAACTGATTTTTTGCAGCAGTGGCAAGGGCTCTAAGACAAGCAAAGTTTGATGACGAGTGAGCCCTTACATTTGATACAAAAACAAACATAATTTGGGTTCCTGGTGATGCAGAAGTACAACAACAAGGAGAAGGGAAGAAAGGCGGATAGAGACTGAAGAGAGATAGAGAGAGAGAGAGGGAGAGGGGGGTGGGTAATTATGATTCCGCGTACCATTACTGAGCAGGAGTAGACCTGGTAAATATGCATTTTTAATTTTAATTTTAACTTATTATCAACAACAACATAACACAATGTTACAAATATATTTAAGTGGGTAACAAAATAACATGACGTATACATATCCATGTACATGAGTTACAAAGAAAAAGTAAATATCGATAGTTGAACCATATGTACATATTAAATCAATCATATATCATGTCATATCAAACCTGTGAATTATATAACTTAATAATACATAGAGATTTGTGGCTTGAATTGAAATTCACAGAATTCCAATAGCGTATAAGTGCTTCAAATAAAGGATATATTTTTTAAACTTTAAAACTTTAAATGTTAAAGGTAGAACCAAAAGTTAGCATGAGTGCTAGTCGGGATCGGTGCTCCGAGTTTCTAAAACTGTATGCAAAGTCATATTAACATTTATTTTGACTTAATATCATATTATTTTATCTTTATGATTCATCTCTGCTTAGGAGTTTAATTCTGAGATTTTGACGAAATGATGAGCTTGTTTTTTCGTCTCTTATGTTTATGGGCAAATTATTCCACAGCTTTGCTCCAATGAAAACAATTGAAAAAGTCCCATGTGTCGAACTACATTTAGGTAATCGTATTTAATAGTGGCATTAAATGTTCTCTCCCTCTTGTTCCATACATAATAATTCATTAAACCAAAGTAATCCATTATCAAATTTGGTAGATGTCCTTTCTGCAGGTCATATAAAAATGTCAATACTGATGAATGCTCGAACAGATTATGCACATCTAATACCTTTAGACGAACGAACAGTGCCTTTGAACTTGTTCTAAATGGGGAAAATGATATCACACGCATGGCCATTTACTCTTTGATAACTCCCCAGGTCTTCCTCATATTATTTCTATTTTCGCTAAAGGAATCGCTATAATACATTCTTTTAGCATTCTTTATAATAGTTACTAACATATTTCTATATTTTTGGTAATCATTTTCATACTCTTCATTAAAATTTGATGACCTATATTATACAGATTAGGCTTCTTCCTGATAGATTTTACAATACCTGTTGGTATCCAAGGCTTTTTTGGTGTACATCTTTTCATTGATCTGCTAAATGGCACATTATGTGCATGTTTATCACACACATTTACAAACATGTCATAAAAATTCTCATAAGCTACATTCACATTTTCATTTTTATATTCAGTTTTGACAGATCTTCTTGAAATAGACAGACGCTGTAATTTCTATATGATCGAGTAACCTTCCTCTCAAAAGAGCTCATTCTTGAACCATTTTGACCTTTAAGAATTACAAAAATGGGAAAATGTTCCGTAACATCATTTTCAATAACGCCTGAATGAATAGCGTAATTATGAACATTAGTATACACATGATCAATGATAGACGAAATCAAATTTGTCATCCTGGTAGGCGATGAAATAATTTGTTGCATTCATGTAGATTCTATTTCGCTCAAAAAATCATTTATCTTTGGCTTTCTGTTAGTGAAAGATCAATATTGGCATCACCTATTAAAACTACATTTAATCTTCCAATATTTATATTTTCTAATACACCAAGTAAGCCATTTACAAACTCATCAATGTTCGTATTTGGTTTCCTATAAATCACACCTATCACAAAGTTATCAATATTATTCTTAGACACTTTTAACCACAAACTTTCTGCATGAGCAACGTTAAATTCAAGTATTTCACAATTTGTGAATGTATGCTCCTACTCCACCTCCTCACTTATTTCCCTGGCGGCAGTTAACCTCCAAAACATAATTTGTTAATGGGAATGTATCTACACCAGTAACATTCAAAACTTTTTATATAATATAATTTCATGTGCTTTATAGGATGACTATACAGTAGGTGCAAATAATAATTATGTTTATTGTTATGAGAGAGTACATAAGAATAAAATAAATTTGGAGAGAAATAGATCCACGTTTAAATTGCATTTTGCCGCCGCCTCAAATTCAAACTCTGAATGAACAATCATTTACTCCAAAGGCAGGGACTTCCATAATTTATGTCAAATCTAATTTCATGTCGAATTTTACTGACGTAAGATTTGTAAGATTTTAT
>BEXV01000085.1:404889-419058 GCA_003118195.1 Hemicentrotus pulcherrimus | reverse complement strand
CCCCCCCCCCCCACAAAATTTGAAAAAGTGCCATAAAAAGTGTTTAGCAAATACTGACTGAAGACTGCAACAGACTTTTAGGCTCTGGGAGCCCTAGAGTACAGCGTTTAGACAAATAGATTGCAAAAATCATCAAGCTCGGTAGCTACGCTCCTCGCATAATATCCTCCAAAGTGTTCGAGTAAATATTGTAGAAAAGTGAAGTATGAAAAAAAGGTATATTGCTTGTTTTTTAAACTAGTTTTGCTGAGAAATATCATTTTTTTAATACAACAAAACTTCAAAAACCTGTGAGGGGTAGTCACTTCCGTCACCGTCACCTTCACCCCTCTCATTAGGGACTTTTAGGTTTGCGTGGACTGATACGTGTGACGTCCATTCAAGGCATTGCATTAAAAGGACGTCGATCATAGCAATCCCCATTGTCTTCCTGCGAACCTGCAAGTCCCTACTCACTATGCTCCCTCGCACTGGCGTAATGATGGGGGGGAGGGTGGGGCTTGGGGCCAGATGCCCCCTAATAAAATGTAAACTTGGTTTATTTTTAATTCAATACCAGTGATTTACAAAATGTTGCTGAAATGGCATTGTTTTTCCCTGAGCTTCCGGGGGCTCTGCCCCCTGGATCAGACCAATGGCCTTAAAGAGGGCCCCTGGATGCTCATGTGACCGTAGTTAAATGCCTAAAAAAAACCTGAGCTTCCGCCGGGCTCTGCAGACTGGACCCCACCAAGGGCCCTAAGGCAGCCTCCTGGATTCTCATCAGACCATAATTAAATGCCTAAAACCCCTGAGCTTCTTGACCCCCCGCTGGGTCTTTCCCTCAGACACCCATGATAATTTACACTCCACTTGTTCCGCTCGCTTTGCTCTACCTGTTCGTAAACACTTTTTATCACATTGGAATCAGAGTACATCATTTTTAAAAACTCCTGTCACAATCATTTGGGTAAATATACATGGTATATATCATTTATTGCAGTACTGACATTCAACATCCAATATGATATACATCCAACGATAAACATTCTGCTTAAGTTTCCAAATCATATTTATGTATAGAGTACCAAAGTGTGACGTCACACTGGCCAAGTTGTCAAATTGGCCTGGTTCCAAACAATTTTGTGCTAAACACAATGGTATACTGATCACACCAGCCCCTGAATTGTCCCTGCTCCAGCCCGTTGCTTGGATGATTTCAAGGTGAACCTCATGCACAGCTATTGTTAGAACCAGTTACCTGAATGATGAGCAAATGTGATGTTAGCACTTGGGTACACTATTGACTATAAATGAATTTATATGTTGGTGATTTGGTAATAAATTTACCTCCAACTCGAACATTCTGTAATCTCACTTTAAGAGTATATCAATATATCATTCATTTTGATAAATTTCTATGAACCATTTTAACATCTATATGTACATACATTTATAAGACTAAAATACAATCCTTTTGAACATGTATCTTTTGAAAATACACGTCTGTATAAGATGCATATGAAGTGTAATGACAATGTATTAGAGCTACATTCACAAGACTTCCATCAAAATATTCTTCATCACTGAGCATCAGTATTTGTTTAATATAACCATTAATTAATCTTAACCATTTAATTGGGAGTTATAACATGCTGGCCGACATCAGTTTTGCAATATTTTCACATTTTAATAAAAGGCAGATGAAATATGAATTTTGATTGCCATTGTGCAGAGAAATTCAAATGGCTGTGCTTTTGATTGTACTGTTTACTTCATTACAAGAGTATGTGCTTTTCAGAGGCATACACAATACATATTTTCACATCTGTTTGCGAATGCAAGAATTCTCTCAAGATGTATACTTTCAATATCAATCAAAAAATTCTTTTTCAAGATTGCGTTGTTTGGTAGAAATACAGTATTCTCATGTACTGTAATTCAATTTTAGAAGACCCTTTATGCATTATTACTAATCATTAGAAAGTGCATGGGCTCAGTCACAATCACAAATCAAACTAAAAAGTATATGACATGAATTGCATAAATGTGTTCCTTTGAACAATTTTGCATTTTCTAAATTCATTAGGGAGAATGTCATGGACGTAGACATTACCTTACCTACTGGTACACCCGTCTTCAACAGTTAAGAGAAAAATATGGTAGTTAAATTTATTGCATGAGTGCAATAGTAAGCATGCAATAAAAGTAGAGACTAACAATATAACCCTTTTGCTCAAAGCACCACTTTTCAATAAACCCAATCACTTCTGATTAATTACCAAACATGCAGAGGAAAGATTGCAATCAAAAGTATGCCTACATTACATGCACATGCATGAATAACAGAAGAGAGGGTTATACATAGCTTCTAGCTAAAAAAGGAAATAAAAGTCTAAAGCAAACTTCTGCTAACGGCATGTACGTATTATTCACTGGTATTATTTTACTGATTATCCTTGGAATGTTTGGTCAATGGAATTTAATCACAGACAACATGAAACATTTTATCAATAACAAAAAGACAAGTTAAATTTCTAATAATATATTGAATATCTAGCATCTTATGTGTTTACTAAAGGAAACGTCTCCTAGCTTGAAAGATCATATTCTGACACAATACTAGTAAAATACTTTACGGCAATAATATAATTTATATATCATGTATGATCCTACATTTCTGTGGAAGTTTAGGTCTTCCCTGTTTGATCTGATGTGATGACCCTATACTAACCAATACAAATATTTCAACATATAACATATATCTTTAACATCTATGATGCATATGATGCCCAGCGTGAACACAAGTATGAATTAAATTATCTCGGTAACACAAAGTTGCACAAAATATATACTGTAACCACAAATAATTGTTCACTTTGGAAAGTGGGATTACTATTTAGAGTATCAACTTTCAAATGACACAATTCTTACAATACACTTACAGGGAGGCTATGTCCAATGTAACATACATAATAGGGAAAGGCAGGATTTAATAATGAGTTGGTTTATGTTCTTATCAAGGGAACTGCTAGTTAAGAGATACAATGCTGAAATACGATTCAATTTTTCAACATCATTTTCGTTTCTTTTGTTCATTAACATCATACTACATGTACATGTACTTCCATAAACAAATTACAACATTTCTACATATTCCTCAATTTACTTAATTTGACTGACATGATATGATGAAAACTACTTCTTATCGACTATTCATTACATGCATGTTGCTCGGGCAGATGTTCTTCTAATCTCCTTTAAAACCAGAACTCTTCATCTTTTCAAAACCAGAAGTGTCTTCACAATTTTTTTAACACGTTTTACATAGGGGCAACTGGAATATTCCAATTTTTTTCTAAGGGAGGAAGGGGGGGGGGGGGAGGACATATGAAAATGTCCTATCTTCTATACATGTAAAAGCTGAACTACAACATGCGAAATTAGATGTGGATAATAGAAGGTCGGTAAGGGGTCAAGGGCGACCAAGGACAATAAACTACCAAGACACATGATTACAAACCCTATTAATAAAAAGACATATTTATTGCCCAAAAAGAAAAAGAAATACTTTAATATAGCAGTTTAACTACGAAGAAACAAGAATAAGAGCGATGATAAAGGTTATAGAGGAGGGTTAACGTCTTGAGTCTCGAGGATAGTACTCTGCTAGGACGTTCTGAGGAATCCTCTTCAACATCTCCTTGGGGAAGATACGTAAGAGCTGCCACCCAATGTCCAGAGACTCAAACACAGAACGGTTCTCGTAATTACCTGTGCGTGGGGTAAAATGAGAGTATAAATATTTAGGTGATAGTGCTTGGGATAGAGTGGCAAATGAATATAAAATATATTCACTAAAAAAAATTTCAGAATACACCCTCATTATGTAATCTGTCTAAGCTAATAAAGCCATATCTTCAAAGGTTACTTCAAAGTATTTGGTCAGATTTTGCAATCCTGATGTTTCTTATAAATGACTCGACTCTATATGAAAGGGGCAAGTTCTTCATATGGAAGGCTTGTTCTTTATCAACAATAAAGAAATATTCAATAAGTTTTCTTCTGTTATCACAAGACAGAATATTCTACAAAAATAAGCCTTAAATTGATGTCTGTCAAGATCTTCTATCGTCTATTTTTCCTCAAGGCAAGATAAGAATCCATGCATGATACTTACCCTGGGTGATGAAGTTCTTTTCAAATTTGCCCAGGAACTCAAGGTAGAGAAGATCGTCAGGGGAAAGAGCTTCTTCTCCCACTACAGCCTTCATAGCCTGGACATCTTTACCGATGGCATAGTTGGCATACTGATGGGAAAGTGGGATAGAGGATGTTGGAATTTTACAGCAACTTAACTGTTACATAGTGTTACAACAGGCATGGCTTACAAATACAATGAATTTTTCACATAGTTGGCATACTGATGGGAAAGTGGGACATTTATATACTCATCATCATATATACAAAAATATACATGAATATATTAAAAGGTAGAGTCATACAAAGATTAACAAAAAAAAAAAAAGGCAAGCTACAAAAAAGCAGTGTGCTTTGAAAGTTGTAGCTGCCCTAAATGGAACATGTGACATACAAATCCATAGCTGTTCAAACTCAAATCATATAGTGATAGTACAGGCAATACAAGCAATAAGCAACTAAGTCCAACTCACCAGTTGGTTTGATACATCGGCATGATCTTTCCTCGTCATATCTTCTCCAATAGCAGACTTCATAAGACGGGACAGCGAAGGCAGCACATTAATGGGTGGATAAATCTAGAAATGAAAAGAGTAATCCACTTCAGTTTTTATTTTTCATTTCCAACAGAACAGTAATTATGACAAGAAATCAGTTACACAATTCATTATTCAATAATATAATCAACGGTTTAAAGTTATGAAATAGAAAGTATACATAAATATCCAGTATAGTGGGTTTTTTTTTAAAGTTTGTTTAAGATAAACCTGTGGAAAACTTGTATATCAAAGGACGATACAATTTAATATTTGAGATCATTGAATTAGTTAATTTGTTGATTAATCTACCTTACTGTACAAAAATATTCATGAAAGTTTTAAAGGATATAATGTAAGCAATTTTGTTTGATTCATAAGAATACAGATCACAGATTATGACAAATTTGAGAGGGAGCCAGAGAGAGAAGTTTTTAATGGAGTATATTACCCGTTTATAAAAAGGATCACTCCTTCACTGAATAGGACTCTGGCTATTCATTGTTTCCTACCACAGGAGTGGACGAAAGCGTGCCTACTCAATTTTAAGGTTGGTAGAAGCTTTACCCGAGTACATGTTATGATTATCCTAACCAATGAAAGTTTTCTGTATCATACCTGTCTACTGTCTAGCTGTCTGTCAACATAGATCTGTCCCTCTGTGATGTATCCTGTCAGATCAGGAATTGGATGGGTGATATCTGAAAAGAAATAGAAAGTTTTTTTTTTTAATGCATCCTTGGTTTATTTCATTATCAACAAAAAAACATATTTAGTTAACAATTAAATCATTCATATCATTAACAAATTTTGTAATTTCTTAAGGATGTAAAAAATTGATTTGTCCTGATTTATGCTCCTTGAGAAGGTGGCGTATTAAAGCGAGACTGTACTACTTGTAGCTACTTGGGCCCTCTATAGAGCAAACGATGCCTGCACAGTACCCGTCGGTCCCCCATGATCCCTTTTTTCTTATATGTTAATTGAGAGCTGATTTGATGAGATAACCGCCGGTCAGGAACCATGCAGGGAGGTCTAATCCCCCTGCCCAAACTAATGCAGACAGGCTTTAAAGCTTATCTAGCAGTATTCAGACAGTATTTACCATCGTTAGGCATAGTCAGTATGGGGATCTGAGTGATGGATCCATTGCGACCTTCGACACGACCTGCCCTCTCGTAGATGGTTGCCAAGTCAGTGTACATGTAACCTGGGAAACCACGACGACCTGGAACTTCTTCACGAGCAGCAGACACCTAGAGTCAAGTCAATGAAGAGTAGTAATAATTTAGGAAAGTTTTAGATTTAATGCTCACATTATATTCAAGGCATCATCTGTCTTGATATAAATAAGCTTTATTTTACTGATCCTGATTCATGAAAATGGTCATTTAGAATTCAGAAATGATTGTAAGTTTCAGGAATACATAACTTTTGTCATTACAGAAGAAGACAAAACCATTTATTTCTTCTGGTTGAAACAATGCTTAAATACAAACTTGTTCAATTATCTATATAGTTTCCATATATCTTTCAAATGACTTTTTTAATATTTGTAATAATAATTTTGCCTATGTATTGTAAAACAAAATATTCACGTGCCAATACAATACAGATTTTAATGTGACACTGAAATAATTATTGCAATATATTTGTACATATTGGACAATCAAATTGTATCAGAGGTAATTAACCTGATTCACTAATTGAGTAAGTAAAGAAACAATGCTTACTTCTCTCAAGGCTTCTGCATAGGAGCTCATGTCAGTCAGGATAACAAGGACGTGCTTCTCGCACTGGTAGGCTAAGAATTCAGCCGCAGTCAGTGCAAGACGGGGTGTGATGATACGCTCGATCCTACAAAAATACATCAAACTTGGTCAGCAATCAATTAAACAAATTAAAGTAACTCTTCAGATGCAGACATTTGTAACAGATCTAGCCTTATACATTTCATCTGCATTATACTCGCTTGAAATGTCTAGCTGGATATATATGCACAATTCGAACAAATATGGGGCATGCTTTTTTAATTAAATGAATCCTTCATATGCTGTATATAAAAATGTGTTTATTGGAAACATCCACAGTGACGAGGGTGAAATAGGTTTCAATATGTAAGATATTCATATTCAACCTATATTTAAATTGGGATGTTTGAGCTACATGTATTTACTCACGTGTGTTCAAAAATTAAAATAAAGTAGTGATTAGTAACTTTAAGTTTTAGGCAGAAATGGTTAAAGAATACTCACGTGGGATCATTGGCCAAGTTCAAGAAAAGACACACATTGTCCATAGAGCCATTCTCTTCAAAGTCCTGCTTGAAGAACCTAGCAGCTTCCATGTTTACCTATACAAAAATAGAAGGAAATCATAAATACATACATCATCTATGTTTTTTATTCTTTTCTGGTTTATGTCTGGAATGAGCATTGACAGGAACAACATGTGAAGATTGAGAATGACCTCACTATACTCCAAAGTAGCTCCCTCTCATAGAGATTCTATGTTGGAGGAACTATTTGGAGCAACATGATTTAACCTATGACCCCTCTGGTGTACAAGTAGATGCACCTGTTACAACTATCTCTTTCAATGTGCTATGGCCTGTATCAAGCTCTAGATTGTATTGGTTACCTGATGATATGGTCAAGAGTTAAAGAATCAAAACAAAGAGAAGTATTCTACTTACACCCATAGCAGCAAAGATGATAGCAAAGTTATCTTCATGTCCATCTAAGACACCCTTGTCTGGAAGTTTGACCAGACCAGCTTGACGACAGATCTGGGCAGCAATCTGTTTTGAAATCAACGTGAAAGCACAAAGGGTGAAGACATTGTACAAAAGTAGTAGGGTAACAATAACTCTATGAGCTCATAGTGTTCATGTTTGTCAATAGTGCTTGACACACCTCAGGCTCCAGTATTACAGTGAACTGGTTTACTATTTTAGAAACTAAAGAGTAACAGATTTTAACAATTCAGTCGCGAAAATCTGCTGGTTTCCTTTGTGAAACTTCATAAATGATTATTAACGATTTTTAAACTTACAAGTAAATGGCAATTACCATGGAGGTTCTTATCTTTTATACAGAAGTACATATACCTTCACAATAGTTGAGGGGAAACAATGACAATTTTTTTCTTTTCTTCTCTTATAAATACTTAACGACTCTATGATGTGCCTTCCAGTAGATCAGTGTTGCTCACAAACTGACAATCCTTTGAGTGTAATGAAAAACAGAATAAATATTTCGAATGTGAACTATGACCTATTCAAATAGCATTTAAAGCGGGACAGCACTACTTCTATCTACTTGCGCCCTCTATAAACAAACAATGCCTAAGCAGTATCCATTGGACCCCCATGGTCCCCTTTTTCTTATGTTAATTGAGAAGTGATTTGATGAGATAACCCCCTATCAGTGATCATGCAGGGAGGTCTAATCTCTCCTGGCCAAACTATTTCAGAGGGGCTTTTACAACAAAAAGAATCATTTAATATGTGAACTATAATCTGTCTAAATGCCATTTAAAACTCACTTCATTATGAGGGAGACCTGCAGCAGAGAAGATGGGGATCTTCTGTCCTCTGGCGATGCTGTTCATGACATCAATGGCTGAGATACCGGTCTGTATCATCTCCTCAGGGTAGATACGAGACTGTGGGTTGATGGGTTGACCTGCATACAAGATACACCAAGAACAAACATATTAACTAATCTCCAAAACCAAAAACAGGGTGCCAAATCAAACAGTGGGGCCTCATTATAAAAACATTGTTAAAACAAACTCTTTTTCTAACAAGGTAATTTTGCTGGTCCAAATTCTCTTAATTCTTTTCCAAAGCCCTGATATATCAAGTTTTAACTATAACAAAATCATTTCCTTGGTCCTAACTTGTTGTAAAAAACAAGGTTCAATAGTAAATCTAAAACTTGATCAACAACAACTACCTTCACAACTTCTTAAATACTGTATCTTTACATACAAAATCACACCAATTTTATTTGGATTTCAAAAATAATTCAGCCTTCATTTCTTCCAGTCTGCAACACCCAAGATCTATCATTTATTATGTTTCACTCTGCCCTTAGCCCTCTACCTCTCAATAAATCTTGAGGTGCTTTTTATGATTTTTTTTTTTCTTCATTTATTACCTCACTTAACTAAACACATTGAACATTATATGAAAAAATAAAGTCATTTAACATCAAATATTTTTTTTTTAAACATGCAAAGTAAGGATAAATGTTATATATTTGAGGAATTTGAGGGCATAGATGGCCCAGGTATGTTGTGAGGGCCCAGTAGCTTTGAGAAAGCAATTTTTCTTACCCTGGATATCCAAGAAGTCTTCTGCTAGGACAGATGGCCCTTTGTCAATTGCTTTACCTGAACCATTAAATACTCTTCCTGTTGGACAAGACAAGAGATGAAATATAGGAGTCAAACAAGATATTGATCATAAACATCACATCCAGTTTTAACCGTAAGTAGAGAAAGCAAAAATAATGTCTTTCACTAAAATTGAGGCTGTGTCACTCTCTCACATGCAAAATACCCCAAGAAAATGTCTCGCACCCAGACAGAAATTGCACACATTCCCAGGTTACAAATATTCCTTTAGTTGTAGCTCCAATATTCATAATATTTAATCATCCCTCACTGACCAGCAACGTTTAATGTAAGTATATTTAGAAGTGGTTAATGATGTTTGTAAACTACTCATAAATTATTGGTCATTATATAATACATAGCTTTTCAATAAATCATTGTTTAACCCTTAAACAAATGGGATAGAAACTTATCAGTATTAGGATACATGTTTTAGCTTCTTCATGCCAATCGAAGAACAAGATATTTACCTAACATGTCTTCTGAGACAGGCATTCTCAAGATATCTCCAGTGAATTCACATGTTGTATTCTTTGCATCGATACCTGATGTACCCTCAAATACCTGGTGGAACAATCACACAAAATAAAAACATGATAATGAAGATGATGATAGCTTCTTGTATAACGGCGCTGTGCACCTCTCATTGGCACTTGTGGGCTTTGCTCTACAATGTGTCATAAATTCAACTTTCTTGGTCAGTGTTCCAATTTTTTTTTTTTTTTTAAGTCTTTGTTGGCATTAGTATCATTCTTGAGATGATGCGGTAGCTGGGAACAGGAGAATCTTTAGGGCTGTCATGAACATAGACTCTTTGCTCCTGGTAGATTGTAGAAGGTTATTCCACACTCCACAGTTTAGCTAAATCAACAATATCAACAGAGGAATCCGATACCTTTACCTCAATATCTGAAATAAAATTGAAAATCAAACAATTAAGTCCAACAAAAAGGACAAAAAACAACAATGATAGAAGAATAATAATGCCTCACTCTCTCAAATACATGAGGAAATCAAATTTTGAAATTATAACACAGAGAATCAACTTCAACAAGCTTAATTTTTCACTTTAGCCTTTGGGTAAGTTAATAAATGATGTAGCTTCTCTTTTACGAATTCACACTTCACAGCAAGATGATGTTGAAATATTAACCCTTGATCTTTCATGACCCTCTTACCTGTACTACTGCTGTTGTTCCGCTGACCTCCAGGACCTGACCACTCCTTTTCGACCCATCGTTGAGGGTTAGTGTGACGATCTCAGCAAACTTAGGAAACTGCAGCAAAATAACGGTGATTTTTCAATCATTCATGTAGGAATCATTTCGTACCACAGTTTCAAACAATAAGATCGCCCATTAATAACAAAAGTTAGCTAGATTGAATTGGAATCATAGAAATAAAAATTGGAAATAGCGTCCTCTGCAATTTTGTTTTATTGGACAAATAAATATGTTCTAAAACATTTAGCCATTATAAGGCAAAAAAAATTGATGTCATTAAATCCTTACACAGTACTGTATATCAATAAGATGACATTCTTAAGGTTGACTATAACCAAACAAGAATGAACTATAACAGTATCTTTATTTTACAAGTGTCAGTATTGCAGTGAGCCTTTAAATAACCCCTACAGTAGAGGAGCTACTAGGGACCAATATCCTGATGATTGATAGACATACCTTCACATTGTCCAAGATAACTAGAGGTCCATTGACTCCACATACTGTCCTGTATGCTAATATGATAAAGATAGTAAGAGAGAAGAAAAAAAAAATTACAAAAATAACAGAAGATGATATTAGATTCAAGATCTACTGTAGGTTGTAATGTAGACAAATTATATCAAAAATTCAAAAGTTAACCTAACACCAATAAAAACAACAAAATAGTAATAATTCAGAAGTAAAACATAAAAATAAAGAAGAAGAAGAAGTCAAAACAAATAAGAATTAAAAGAGAGAGGAGAAGAAAATGAAAAGGCAGAAGAAGAAGGAGAAAATTAGGAAGAACAAAAACAAAACAAAAATCATCAGAATTACAATATTATTACATACTAACAAAAAATACAAAAATATACCAGGATTTTTTTCTACAAAATATAGTGCAAATGCCTCGCATAGTGCACTAGTTGCACTGTTAATCAATAAATAACATACATAGGAAATCAGAAATAACCCTACATGTATTTCAAATTTTGATTCCATAATGACTATTGTAATAAGATTTCTGCTGTTATCAATAAACATGGATAATGTATGACTGAGAATGAGATTGAGAGTCAATTCTAGAGTACAGGCAGGAAGCGTAGGATGTTACTGCATGCTTCTGATCTGACTACCCCAATCTCACTTCCTTTCATCAGATGTTTGCTGAACTACCTGCACTTTTAACAAGTATCCTTGTATCATGTAATACAAATGAAATGTGCTGCAGAAATTCATTGATGGGTACTTTTTGGGGGGTATTATTTCCACAGGGCAAATGCAAATTATGCAACCTCATGAAATATCAGATTTATTTAGTGTAACAAAGACATCTTCAGCCGCCCTGTTCCATTGATTTGTCAACTGCCTACATGTAATGACAGTATTTTCAATGTTTCATCAAAGAACAAAGTGATCATCTGACATTTGAAATCAGTGGAAAATAAAAGTCATGCTTTTCAAACTGATATTTTGAAAAAGATTTTGTTTAACATGAATTAGATGCCACATTGAATACAAAAGAAGAAGTACATGTATAATCATTCTTACATACTACACTTTGAAATTCCTTCAATACTTGTCTTATATTCTGTTTAATACAATGCAATACTTTGTCACAAATAAAAGTATCAAATTATACAGTCAAAAATTTGACAGTATTGAAACATGGAAGAAGAAAAAAATTAAACTGCTCAATCTACATTGCCTACTTAGAACAATTCTATCATACCCACTTTCATCCCTCATGTTTGTACTACATGACTAAGGTATGATGAAAGCTCATCAGAACTATGACAGCACATCAGTATTCTAAGAGTTAATTTAAAAGGAAAGTTTCCCTGATATCATACAATCTATAAAATTATGAAGAAAACCTTTAAAACAAATTTAAGTTACCTTTTGGCATGAGTGGCTCCTAGTTATTCATTTTTTATTGGGAATGAGCCAAAGTATCCCTTACTTTCACTGTCAACAAAATAATGGATTATTATATAGTCTAGGTAAAATTTTCAGGGTTACACCATGCATCCCTCTCAAAGAATTCTTGAAAAAATGGATTAATGCAGTACTTCCGCCATGAGAAGTATTGCCGATACATCACTCAGAAAAAATGAATACTTTTCAAAAGAAACACTGCATATCTGACATCATGATCATGCATTATTATTATCAACACAACTTGCCAAGAATGTCCATGCTGCATTCATCAATCAAGATGTAGATCTATCCCATTTTACTTTTAAGCGAGAGATAGAGAAAATTCTAGAAATGTATTTTAGGTTATAACTAATAGTAATAAGTCTACTGGCTCTGAAAGGTAATTAAATTATAAACTAAGCAATAGACTTAGCTAAAAGGCACAGTTAAGACAAAAATCTGAAAATATTTTTTCTGAACTTGAGTTAATTTTTAAGTTAGACCGGCACGGTACACCTAGGACAGTTAAATTTCATAGGTTTTTCAGTATGTAAAAAATCGACTTGTCCTGATTTATGTTTTTCAGAATGTGACATATTCAAATTTAAGGCTTACAATCTAAAATTGTTCCACAAAGACTCTAATTCAACCAGTCCACCTTCCATTCTTGAGTTACAAAAGACACAAAGACATCCAATTTACAAAACTCAAAAGGTACGATTAATTTAGTTGTTGATTTGACTGCATTTATTGGGTAAATGACTACGACACAAAGAATGAAAATATAATAATCAAGATGATTAAACTAATGAGCAATGTAAAAGAGAATTACAGTAAGTCAACACTTGGCATTTGCAATTTGTGTAATGGATGCCGGGTCTGGTCAATGGTGGTGTATCTGTAGCAGTGCATTGCCCACATGCACAGTGCACAAGATCATCGAGTGAGCTCCTCTCCGTATTATTGCCCCGCCTACACTTCGCGTGTACAAACTACTAGCACTTCGATGATAATCAGCTGCTCACTAGGATTACTTGAAAGTTCACACGCAACTCAGTACATTTACTTACTTAATCTGGGTTGTGTGATATAATTCCTGGTCACAGCCAAGGTATGTTCTTTAGCCGCTTCCATATTTCCTCTCTGCATTCCATGAGCCATCTTAGCTCCCGAAAGAATACCAATTTTTCGTCGATTTTTCGAAGAGAAATTGTCCTTGTTTCAATTCACAGGATTCACTTGGTCGATTATTGCTAGCTCACGTGATTTTGAATGCTGCCATCTACGTCAGCATTATTAGACGAGTCGAGTGTACCGTACCCATACCACCAGAGACTCCTAATAAATTGCGTTACTATTTTATTAATTTTATCATTACAAATCTTATTTCTCAGTTTTCTTATGTAAAACCGATTTCTTATAAAATTAAAGAGATTTATGGCGTATATATTCAATATTGAATGAACGCCATTAAACAATCACCTACAACAACAACAACAACATACCACACGTCAATCAAAGGATAACTAATAAAAAAGTTATGATTTTTTGAAAAAGTACTATGGAACAATGAGAATCACAACACAATTTGCCAAGATGATTATCAGTTTGTAACGTCATGTCCTCACAACTTATCAATGGCTATACATAGTTTAATCCATTAATTTCCCTTTTTATCCCCCAAAACTTGATTTCCCCATGCCTAATTTACCAAGGTTATATCATGTGTATCATATTGCGTGCATGCTATTCCCCCTCCAAAAATAAGAATTTGAAAGAATTTATACTATTTTCTGAATATTGTATATCATAATTATTGATTTTTATATAAATAGTTTATCAAAATTAAATTTTTCATGATTTAACTGGGCATAAATTACTCTTTATTTGTGCATCCACACATAAAAATATTACTAACAATCTAATCT